>VZZY01002452.1:564606-662103 GCA_013400335.1 Eurystomus gularis
GAGTAAAAAAAGGGCGGGGGGGGGCGGGGGGGGGGGGGGGGGGGGGGTGGAGCTACCCAAAACAAACAAAAAACCCCCAAAACCTTATCTGATCCAAACTCCCAGGAGCAACACCCTCTGAATTTGCTGATGGCTGCTCCTCTATAAAAGCCATATTGTCTGGAGTTGGCCAAAAGATGGTTTTGTTCTTGTCACTATTGATGAACTTTTAGGGTTTGTTTTTTTTTTTTTTCCCCAAAGAGAATTTCAAAGGGGAAAAGTCCTCCTTTCCCCTCCTCCCCCCCCCGCCCATGATTAAAACCTTTTTTTCAGATTTCCCCTAGGAGCAAAATAAAGGCTTCTCCCTTTCCAAAATATTTTATTTGGAAGTGAAGAATGGAAGTCCTCTTGTACATAGTGATGATGCAGTAGATTATGGCAGTTGGAGTATGGCTGCATACTTCTAGGTGTTTGATTTTTGAGTTTATTATTTATTTTCCGTTGAATGTACCTGATGAGTCAGTCTCCAGATTTCATTGAAAAATGATTTTGACCAAAATAAAAATCTTTTAAGGGAGAAAAAAATTCATTAACTGTCTTTGCTTTTTTTCCCTCTACTACCTTTTAAAAACTATAATTATTTCAGTACAAGTAGCAGAAAGAGGACAACTTTGCAGCCATAAATATAAAGTTCAAATGAGAACTTTAATCTTTTGTTTTTGTCTTGAAAATTACAAGATGAATTTGAGAACTTGCTTCTTTTGACCCAGCTCAGAGCATGCGGTCTTCCAAGTCAGCACTTTGATGTGGTCATACCTGTGAAGTCATACCCATTTAATACACCTGGGGAGCTGTAGAGCATAGGCAGTGGAAGGAAGACAAAAATGCCTCAGATCTAAAACAAAACTTAGGAAAAAGTGCTCAGATGTTCAAGGAGATAGTGCTTTTAGTTTCTCTCTGCCTCAGTTTTCCTGTCTGTAACATACAGCTGATAATTAGAGCTAACAGAATCCTTTGGATTGTATAATAAATTTAAAAATTGTAGCTGCTTCTGTTTGCCAAACAACTGCAATAAGATTTTGCTTTTTTTCAAATGTTTTTGCTACTTGCAGTTAATTCAAGTCAAATGTTTCAGAACTGATCAATTTCTGTGAACAATTCTTTGGCTGTAAGTTTACCTCTAAAATGTTCTCTCTGAGTTTTCCAGACTTAAGAAGAGGGAAGTTTAGCTAGATCTTGATTTGCCCCAGGCACAAGTTAGTGCTGCTCCTGTTTCTTGTGGAATTTTGGCTTAGGGGGTTTTAATTGCTTTTGCTCCCCCTCCCCCTGCCCACTGTTTTTAAAAACCTGTAATATTTCCCTTCCTTGTAGGAATGTTTTTCTTCCAGCTGGCTTTTTATGTGGGTACATGTTTGCTTTATACATTTTTACATAAAGATACTCTGAATTAAAATTAGGTAGTAAGGTATCTCTTTCTGTCTCTTTGACTGTTCCTGCCAGGAAATGAATTTTCTTAAGACACCAAACAGAAAGCACAGATTAATGAGTTGCCAGCGCCTTTTTGTCTGATCTGTGACTGTCAAGTCCATCCGTTACTGTGTGTCCTCAAGACACTGGTCAGCATGCACAGAGAAGGGGATTATTTGTGTGGTGGAAAGCAAACCGGCTTACAGCCTGAAAGTGGACCTACTTGATAGAGGTTTCCCCCTTCCATTTAGCTGCTTAATTAAAACAGATAGATTAAAAATGTGTAAGTCAGGCTGGTGCTGACAATGCATAGCTTAACATTTGGATTATTACCCCAAGCACAGAGAGGCCCAGCCTTACAGAGCTGCTGTTCCTGCTCTTTCCTAGGGCTCTGCTCACGTTCATCTCATAAGCAAATTCTCTGGTGTACAACTTTGATTGCTTGAAACTCTGTGGGAAATGACAGCACAAGGGTGCAACTGAAATGAATCAATTTGTACAGTCAGTCAGAAGAGTATTTGTGGAGAGTTTTCTGTGTCTCACTCACTCACCTCTCATGAAGGTATTTACTGCACCTATGTCCCAAGGGTGTGATGAGACTTAATTTAATAAAAGCTTGTGGAGTACTTTGGAGAGGAAAAGAGGTAAGTGTTGTATATTGTTATTTCATTTTAATGTGCCTTTGAGCTTCACTGTTCTATCTGGGCTCACAGGTAGGAGTGCTAGAAAGCCTGTCCCCTGTGTTTCAGGATCTGAAGGAGTAGTTTATTTTCAATTAACAAAAATTTCCAGGATATAATCTAAGCATGGTCCACATCCTACTTTAACCTGCTGGGTTTTGCTGAAAAATCCAGGAACACAAGACCGTCAAGGTCTTATGTAAATGCTGAAGGTGGAGCTCTGAAACTGGTGAGCCTTCTCAACTGATGTTTTATAGACATGGTTGTGTTGCACAGTAGACCAACACAATGCAAAGATGCCATCATGCAGGGAGGGTCGCACGGTCTTGGAAACCAGACAGAGCTGTGATAGCAAGGCACTGTACCTAAGCTGATAAACTCTGCCTCTCATCAGGACTTCAGCACAGGCCTGTGCTAAGTCCCTAATGCTTCTTGCACACCACAGCGAGATCAGGTGGTGGTGGGAATGGCGTTTGTACCAGCCTATGTATGCTCCGTATCGTTGGTGCTCTGGAAGGAGGAGAATTGTTTTGGCAGCTATCCCCTTCCAAGCGTGCTACATCCTGCCTTCCGCAGTAGCCTACCGTGACCTTGAATCAACTGTTTCTGAGTTCTTCTGTGATGTTACGTATTTCTCAGTGCGTGCAATACATGAAAGCTCTTAGTCCTGTTTCACAAAAAGAAAGGACTTGAGGCATGGGGATGTAAATCCCTTATTTATAGTCACAAGGAAGCTGGAAAAGGGGAAGAAATTCCTTTGCCTGCTAGAATGAGCTTCAGCTTCCGATTAAAACATCTAAATTTAGAGGTCTTCCTGTAGGTATCTAGATGTGAGCTAGTGTCTAAACACCCATTTATAGCTGATAGAGATTCAGTGCAGTCAATTGAAGCTAGGAACTTAATTCAACTCATCCTAGAGCAGACATCTCCTGATCAGCTGAATTAACCTTTTGACTTCACTGCCTGTAAGGACTGAGTCTCTATTAACTGGAGTGCTAACTTAGACCATGCACCACCTACCTGTGGAAGATTCAATCTCAGACTGGATTCCGCCTCAGCCAACATCCCCCTCACAGGGCAGCTATGTCTACAACTTTGTTAAATGCTCTGCAAAGGGAATTTAATGAGACAGGAGATAATCCCAAAGTGGAGCTTCAAGCCAGGGCATTGGACTGGGGACCAAGAAGTTTTGGAGAACCATCTTTGTAAAATAGAGGACATACTGTCCTCTACAAAATAGGACTACACATGTGTCTCTTGCATGCCGTAGCAGAGAAGGATAAAACCCACATCTGCATTTGACACCCAAAAAGAGAAAAATGGGAGGGAGGGAAGGAGAACATGAAAAAAGGAAGCAAATAAGACACATGCAGGTGTTTAGAGGATTTGTATTTCAGTCATAAACCAAATTGTCTCTTCTTTCTTGCCCACCCTCTTCTCTACCCTCTTCTGGCTCTCACTGAAGAGTGGTTTAACGATATTGACGGACTCCTGTGTTCTGCTTTGTAAACTTGTTTTCTATACTAATGTATGGGGACCGTAGGGTACAGCAAAAAGAAGATTGAAGTTTCATTGTTATGTCCCCTTAAGCAAGCATTTGGAATGACTAGCTTGCCCAGCTGTCTGGATCCCTTCTGGGTGAGAATGCCAGGGCAAGAGTCTAGCAGCCAGCTCACTTGGAAAAAACCAGGAAAATAAAAGTAGAGAAGAGGGGGAGGGAAGGGTGGAATTGGATACTTTTCATGTATTTGTTATCTCCTGTGCTTGATCTAATTTTTGCAATATAGAAAATGCATTTAGAAGGTTACAGAATTGCAGACTGTTGTGTGAAATACATATACAGTAAGACATGTTCCCTTATAAGCCGATTTCTAAATGCCGTGATAAAGTACTTTGCTTTCAGGCTGCATTTGTATTGCCAGAATCTAGTAGTAATGCTGTGGCTTGGTCTATGATGGTCCCCGTGTCGGTCCTTTTGTTGTGAAAGAGCTGCACGATCCCCTTTATCTCAGAAGGGGTTCCAAAATACATGTTCTGCCTACTCAGCACCCTTTTCCAGCTAGTCCTCGTAGCCTTTTTTTGTGACAATTTCTTAAGGACAGTCATGATCTGGTGGGATTGTTTACAGTGAATTCAAATTGTTTACAGCTGCAAGCTGTAGCCAAGGAGGTCTGGGATGAAAGAGAGGGAAGAGAAATCCCAGCAGCTCTCATGAGCAGCACAGGCAATGAGCTTAGATATGAAAGCAGGAAAGAAGTTGGTGAAAGAGTTGGGGTGGTAAGCAAGGAGCAGGTAGAACAGGACAATTTGTCTCTAGGTATTGCTTCAATCTTCCTTGAAAACTCAAGCAAGCACTGATACATCAAATATGTCTATTTCATATTTTCTTTCTAAATGAAAGCAAAAAGCTGCAACACTTCCATCAAAAAGTATTAGAAAAACCAATAAAAATCTGAACACAGTAAGCAAACAGGTACCAAGCTCAATGCCTGCTTGTAACTTTCCCAGACAGTTCCCTCTGGGCTGACATTTTTCACGCTTGAAGTAAAGAAGCATGTATATAACATACACATGTACAGTGCTGCTGTAATGGGAAGTTTTGTCAGAATTTCAGTGACAGGGTTTTATGTAGTTTTGGTGGTGCTAGTTTTTTATTTCTTGAACCAGGCAAATAGTTTTCAGTTGCTTCTGTTGTACTCGGATGACATAAAATTCTCATTTAATTGTCAGTGTGCTCCCGAACATATGCTCTCGTTGAGGCTTGCTTAGGGGGATTTGGGGTCTATTTCTGGCTAACCAGGAAACATATACACACTTTAAAAATACAGTTGGTATCCGCATATGCAGGAGAGGATTCATTCCACTCATGCAGATTTTGCACATGCACACAAACACACACCCTCTCAAGTACGATCCCTTGAAAGTCAGGACAGGTAGCTCCCTAGAAGTGTTTTATTGAGTAAATCAAGGGCTTGAAAGCAAAAGTTTCAGAGCACCTCTCCTACCAGAGTAGGAATCAACCACTCTGCACAATGACCTCTGTGGAGTTTCGAAACCTTGTTGGGAACAAGTGTATCCCAAGAGGAGGGGCTGCCTCTGAGCACAAACTTTTTGCGTTGGTGGCAGTCTTGAGGCTAAGAAAGGTAGAAGGGCTGAGCACACCAGCTTCTCGGGGTTGGAAGGACTTTGCTTTTGCAATAACATAGCACAGTTTTCCTTTTGTCTCTATCTTTCCTCATAAGTGCAACCTCAAGGTTTTAATGCTACTTGGCCCGTGCATTCTTATGGCAACCAAGACAGTTGAGTTTCTGGTTGTGATTCCTTGCAATTTTAATATATTGTTTTCTTCCTTAATCCCCTCTAAGACTCTTTAAGCTCTTTGAACCATTGAAATAATCTTTCTTTCTGGCATCCCTCTTTCTCTGTTTCCTCCCTCTTAGTCTTCCATGCTCTGCGCTCTATCCTTCTGACCAGGATTTGCAGTCCAATAGCCTTATTTTCCCCATATTGCAGTGGAGGATTTGATTGATTGCTCTAACGCAGGTTTTGAAATGGATATTTCAACGACTCTGATGCTGGTTGTCACAATGCTAAAGTACGAATGTGTGTACGTCGTACCTGTCTCCCAAGTGTAACTGGAAAAAGTAAATATATATTGAATAATGAAATAAAATAGAAATGCATTTAAAGTAATAACAAAACCAGAGTAAACATCCTCAGTGTGTCATTTTCCTTAAAGGAAAGCTTTTGCAATTTAACCACATAAACATGTACATAAATAATAGTATGAGAAGAGACAGTGTTATTTTCTTCCATGTAATGCATACTACCTGGTCTGCTGTTAGGAATCTGAAATCATTCAGGCCTCTGATTTTGTGTCGTACCGCCAAGTCACATACTTATGTTTTAAGATTCCTTTATCTACTGCTGGTATCCTAGATTTTACAAAGTACAAGTACTGTGTAAATCTCTGGTGTTTTCCCTGGTTAACGCTCTTGGTGGGAAGGTTTACAACGTGCATTTTGCAGGGTGTGCACCATAAAGCTAGGCATGGTGCTTCCACTTTTCACTGCCTTGAAGCAGAATTCAGGATGATCACATTTAAGCTTTATAGATGGCCATGCAATGGTGTCCTTCCTGTACTTCCCTCGTTGGCACCTCTCTGATGGTCTTGTCTTAATTCGGAGACCGGTCTGAGCTTCTTGGCATTTTTCAGAGTAGCAAGTACTGCTTCCCTGAGGATGCTTTTTTGAGCTGAGGTCTTTTGAAGCTTTTTAGGGCAAAAAATTAATGCCAGATTCTAGACTCCTGAAGCAGACTTAAAAGAAACCAGTACAGCGGTTCCTAAACCAGGCACAGAGAAGACTGCTGGCAATGCCTGCCTCCCAGGAGCCAGTGCCAAGTGAAGGGTACGTGCTGATGGTGGCTTCTCCAGGAAGGCAGCCTGGGCAGGGAGAGGAGCTTTAGCTGTATTCACCAGGTGCCTGTGCCTCCTCGCAGCCCCAGGTTTTGCAGATGCTGCACCAGGACAGCAGGGCACGGCAGTGCTCTGGCAGCTCACTGCCAGAGCTCAGCACTGCAAAATGTCAGTAGTCCCTGTATGTTGTGAGTGCAGGCTGCTTGTCCCCACTCCTTTCTCTGTTGCTATTTAGCTTTCCATCCTTTTCCTGTTTTGTTTATGTTCAGGCACACCTGTAGTTTCTATATAAGCAATAAGATAACAGCTGGGGCTGCTATATTAGAGTTGCAAACACTGCAGGGAAATAATGGATTTCAAACCACAACACTTTTTTTCCATTAAAATAATAATAGCAAAAAAGGAAAAGATAGGGAATTTTCTAAATCTATTTCCATCCTCTACCTTGCCCTCTTTAGTGCTGAGTTGAAGTTACATTAGTAGTTAAAGATTTAGAGTCTGTGACATCCCTGTTTTTTCTTAGGGCCTCAGCCCTTGTTTCAGAGGATGAGGCTTCCATTTTAGCAGTAGCACACTGTGTTTCCTGGTGCTTATAGAGTCATGCAGGGATCTGGATTTTTTACTTCTTTGAAGCCCCAATTCAGGGAAACACGTTAGTGTCTGCCTGGTTTTAAGGAGCTGAATTTCCTACAGAAGAAATCATTAATTTGCAAGCATCCTCGATGTGCTCTGCCACGCACTGTTATTCAGAGGGAGAGAGATGTTTTAAGACCACCTCCGCATCGCCAGATTGTCAAAACACAGCTTCCTGGTGGATTTTGAAATATGTATAATTTATATTTCTGACCCTTATTTGTTTCTTTAGAAAGAGGAGAAAAGGTTCATCATTCACTCCTCTTTGTAATTTTATGCTGTTTGTTTATTGATTTATTTATAAAGCACCTCTGGCATGTGTGGCACTTTACAGGCAAATAATATTGACAGGTCCTACTCTCCTGCAGGCTGAGCACTCTGTTGTACCTATTTCATACTGGCCTCCAGTGCAGCAGCACCATGATGCACTGACCTAGCTGGGACATTGCCTCAGGAAGGTACGATGGATTTTGGAACCTCTTAGTGCAGGTGTATGAACAGGCACTGAAAGAGGAAAGATTGATCTGCTGTACCCTCAGGGGTCAGCACTGAAAGGAGCCCTTCAACTTCTCAGCTTTAGGAATATTTCCCCTAGCTCTACCATTCAGATTATACTTGTTTGAAGAGGAGCGGATGGCATGGTTATGGCCCCCAGTTCCTCTGCCTCTACTACTCTTTGCAGACCCTGGAAGTTAGTTATAGCACGGTGGAGATGCAGTAGAGAGCAGATCCCCACTGCATAGGTGCTCAGCAGGGAGTGGGCAAGCTGCATCCTAAAGAATTTGTAGTCTGGGTGTTTGCAGCATATGGAGTGATGGTGATGACTGCAAAGGATTTGGAGGTGGCTTCTGTCTTGCAGGTGCCCTCAGAAGGGGAAGGTGCCTTCCTCATGCAGTTGTTCCTAGGTTGGTCCCTTTGGCCTTGCAAAATAGAGGGGGGATGCTCAGAGAATGCCCATGTTGTTTCTAACCATGTTATTTCTAACCACTGAGCACTCTCTCTCTCTGGTTGCTTCTCTAGTGCTCAGCTTACTTAGTGTATCTAGTATATCTGCCCCTCCTACCTGCTTGCTTGCCTTTCTCGCAGGGCTAGCACTTTAACTTTATTGTCGTTATTGTCATCCACAGCATTAAAAATGAGATCTCCTCAAACCAAAGAAGTTGAATGCAAAGGTTTTAATGCTGTGATGTTTCATTTTGGAGAATGTCTTTAGTTTTCCATTGATAACAGGCCAAGCCACCATCAGTGCGTAACGGCATTGAGCAAAAGAGACGGAAAGGAGAGCAAAAAAACTGCTATCTTAATGGGGTCTGGAGCCACTGACAATCTCCAGAGTGTAATGTCTTAGATCCACACCTCATCACTTCCCAAAAAAACAGAGAAAGGAGGAAAAGGGCTAGGGAGCCAAGACACTGGCTTTGCTAGCTTGTCTTTGCTTTCCTTCCCCCCCCCNCTACAGCTCCAGAACTAATACTTTCCCACATTGCATTAATCCTAATTGACTTGGATATAAGTTCCCCCTCCTACTATCTTCAGCCTGGCATTACCATCTGCCCCGTGGGAACCTGCAGCCGCCTTTGCTTGCTGACTCTTGCTGACAGCTTTTGCACAGGAGAGTGCAGCTTGCCAGTGGGCTGCACAGGGTGGAGCTGGAAGGACGTGGGCATTCACCTTGTTGGAGAGCTCAGGACACAAACTATGAGAGTTGCTGTGTTAGAAGTTAGGTTAGCTATGTGCTTTGGGAGGACCCGAGGCTGCAAATTGAGTCAGCATCCCCTTCCATCAGGCGGTGGGTGATGCTCACAAGGACACTGCTGGGTCTTCTACAAGAACGAGAGTTAATCAGGGCTTAAAAGGGAGTGGCAACAGATGCAGTACAGAAATTAGCTTGTATGTTGAGACTGAACTAGCTAGAGCCACAGCACAAAACGGTCAAGAAAGTGGTGTGGCTGATTTACATTGTGTCTCCAATAGTGACTTCAGTTAGTCCAGGCATCTTGACTTCCTCCTGTCTGTTTACCTGTCTTTCCCCAGTCAACTTCTGACTTCTTTCTAATTCCCATGATACCTCTTCTTGTCCACTCCTGTGGGTGTCTGCACTCCACTGTCTTCCATCTCCTTTCCTACCTTCAGTGTAGGTAGGATTAGCTAATCCCTTCTTTTTGCAAATGGGGTAGCTGAGGGAAAAATCAATGAAACTGACTCAGAGTTGCTCTGAGTCTGGGAGCAAGCTGGAAATCCTGCATCCCATGTCCCAAGCCTTGCATCTGACAGCAAACCTGATCAGTGCTGGTTTTCCACACCATTCCGGTGGTTAATCTGGGCAAGTTATCTGGGTTACTTCTCTACTCCATCTGGTCATTGGGGTCATAACAGTGTCCAGACATACACACACCAGATCCTGTGGGGAGCACAGAAAGGTACTGGAGGGAGCTTGCATGGAGAGAGGAGAACAGGAAGTCAGGCAAAAGGAGAGGGATACACAGAAAGGAGCAATGTAATGAAATGAGTGTAATGAAAAAAGAGTGGAGGAGGATGGAGGGTGAAGAGGGATGCCCAGCCTGGGGCAGCTGCAGCTCCTAGTGGGGAAAGGGGAGCTTCAGTCACATCCTTTGGCTTCATTTGTGCAGCAAGGGGGAGGGCATGGTGTGTGTTTAGTGGATGTGTTGGAGTGGGGTTGTAACTGCAGGGGGACTATGTGCAGCCTAAGTTTTTTAAGATACTGGAGAAGCCAGTGGCTGCGCGCTCTCTGCTATATCTGCAGATCTAAGCAGTTGGGTTTTTTTTTTGCCACTGTGCTGGGATTTGATCTTCAGCAATAAGGCAGAGGACACAGGGGAGGAAAAGGGGGATTAGTGCAAAAGCCTTTCTTGCCGCTGTCTTTTCTTCCACTCTGATTGTTTTTCAGTCTCAATACCATATCTTTCCCACCCGTGGTTCTCAGTTCTTTCTCATGTGGCAGCATCTTTCTTGGATCATCCGAGTATTTTTCTTTTTGGAGCACCCCTCCAAAAAGGTGTACCCTGGAGCACAAGCATCTTATTTTCATTCTCCATCTATCTTCTTGGCCGGTATGCTGGTTGTTAGCTTTGCTCCACTGTGAGCTCAGCTGGCCCACAGCAGGAATGGGAGTTGGGGACAACATCTCTTGTCTTTTCCTATTCCCTAGACCACTGTGGTTATGGCAAGAAGGCAGAAAGTTTTATTTGTTCTTGTAATAAGTTGATTTGCCTCTAAACACTCTTGATTTTCCCGTTTCTAAATACCTTTTACAACACTTTTGTGTGCCCAGCTTCTTTCCCAGGTTTCCCCCACTGCCTGCAGTAATGGCTGGCCCCAGCTGAAGGTTCAACAGCTAGGAGAGCAAAAATGATTTCCTGAGAGTGACTTTCAGATGAGTTCCAAGAATTTCATTTTCATCACAAAAGATGTTCATGTGGCTTAGAACATGTGGGTTAACTACCCTTATCTGTTGGAAGTGGCTAGAGGCTCAATTTGTTTCATGCTCTTCATTGAGCAATACTAATAGCAGTGTAATTTATGTAGGAAGAAGCAGATGATGTGTAACTCAGAGGACCTTGCAAAGATCCTTAACACATTTGGTTTGTTTTCCAAGGGCTAAAGTTTCGTGGTAGCTTTGAGGTTATCCCATAAATGTGGAAATGTAAAGTCTTAATCCTGTGTTCTGATACAAGGGATTGTGATGCACCATGAGGAACTGTGAGCTTTCTCTGAATGGGGACATGCAAATCCTTTGCCTCTCCTACCCCTCTGCTTTCTCTTCATCTAGCAACTTCAGCTAGAAGGCTTCCATTGTCTGTTTTGTTATTTACACCCCAAAATCTATCCCTGTGTTTTCAGAAGCAGCATGAGAATGCATTGTTATCTGATAATAGATAACAAAAAGGTGTTGTTTCCTGGGGAGCTGGTTTGCCAGGTGGTGTGGTGGTGTTGTTTGGATATTTTATCTGCTGAAGTCTGTGTTGCATTATGGGAAACATATTTGCCTGGAGGCCACTTACAGAGCTTTGGAGAGGCTGTGGAGTGCAGCTGAGGTATTGTGGCTTGCAGATCAAGTCCAGAAGAGCCCAAGGTTTACCCTACTGTAGGGCAACACCAGAGGCTTGGTAGCTGACTTGAAAAAACACTTGAGAAAGCAGACAAGTTACCCATGGCAAGACCCTTTGACCAGGAGACTATAAGACAAAGTGTTCACTTGCAGAAGCCCAGGATGTCACGTCAGCAGAGGAGCTGGGAACAGGGAGATGTGCCTCTATTCACTTTAACAAGCAATGCTCTCCTTCCAGACATGGGTATGAAAAAGAGAAGTTTGTTACAAACACACTTGCTTCCCCAGACTAGAGCCAGGCCCTTCTTCCTGCGTTATTATTCTGTGTTTTAACTACTATACTGCTCTGGCAGAATAAATGAAGAAAGAAATCTGATAGTCCCTTAGTAATCATTAGCTACTTGTCATGTCCCTCTGAAGACGTTAAATGCCGTTTTCCTCTCTCCAGCTTCTCTCTCGCGCCTGCACTGCAGTTTCTGAACTCTTTTATCGCTCCAGTAACTATTGATCATGGTATATGAAAGCCAAAGTTGCCGCTCACTACTTATAACCCCACAAAGCCACTTGTGCCTCCCAACTACTGGGTGTTGAGGGAGGTGGAAGAAGTTATGGGGGAAGTGGGGCAGAGCCATCATGCATTGCTTTCTGTGGGCCTTGTAGGTGGCATTACTACACACAATCCACCTGCAAGCTCACATGCACTAGTTTACAAAGGCAGAAATAGATAGATTAATTTATTTTATGAACATTGCTTGTGACCAAGTGTAGGAGGATCAAGGCTGGAAGACTGGAGTGAAGTGGTACCTGTATTGCCAGACATTGACAAAGGGATGTAAGTCTATGCAGATCAACCCTGGAGAAACTTGTCCTTTAGAAACTATGGTTTGGCTGAGAACAGGGGTAAAACTCCTCAAATATCTTTGTTGTGACTGGAAAGTGGAGGAAGCAGAGATGCAGAGAAGGGCCTTTGTGGGCACTGAGCACAGGGCTGCAGTTGTCTGCAGAGCTCAGCATCTGAGCGGGGCATGTGACCTAGGAAGACATGCTTGAGTCTGCTGCTGCTGCCTCAAGAGTGGTCTGGTTCGTTAAGCTGGGTCTCCAGTATGCTCCTGCCAGCCTGTTCTGGGAAGGCAGCCTGTGCTGCTACAGCAGCTGTGGCTTGGATTGCCTCCCCTGGGGTCAGGTTGTTACCAGAGCATGAGAAATGTGGGCCTTTTTTGGGCAGGCTCAAAGGAGCAGCAAGGCTGCCCCTCTCTTGGAGAGGATCTGCCCAGATGGGTCTCCTGGTATGCTGACCAAGGGGGGTGTGAGAACTAGAACCAAGTTCCAGGTAAATCTGTGAAAGCAAGAATATTTCTGAATGACTGATGATGAGGGTCGGGGACCTAGTTGATCCTACTCAATTTTCTGAGTGTGTTCACGGTTTCAGCTGTATCTAGCTGGCTGGCAGGGGGCGTGGGGAGGCACTGGAACATGCATGCCCCTGTTAAAAAACACTGAGCTTTTGGTGCATCATAGTTACAGATGTCACTGTGTTACTAAAGTAAATGTTCTGCCTTTTTTTTCCAGATAAATATTATTATCTGTTGTATGTAGCAACCTTTCCTATCAAAGGACCTAGATGCCCTTTGTATTTAGATCACAAGTGAATCATTTGAGCGGATGCAGCATCATCCTGAGGGAACATTTACTCACATCACTAAACCATCACAGAACCGGGAACAATTAGGCATGATTGGCTGTCTTAATTGAGGAAAAGCTAAAGGGACTATAATAATGGGTAGTGTATTGACAGAGCTCTGTGGGGTCTTTGGAACAAAATGCGAGATAAAACTGAGGGGCGGGGGCAAAGCTGTTGTGGGAACCCCAGGATGGGGGTTCTGCAGGGCTAGACCAGATGACTAACCTGGGATTTGTAATAGCATGTGGAGAATAAACTGCTTTGGTGTCATGTCGGAGGAATGGGAGCATGGACTGAGTTGCTTGGAGGGGAAATGGGTGTGGATCTTAACTGCTACATGTTTAATCCTCATTTCATACTATGAAAACAGGTAAAATCTGAGAAAGAATCCCATTGCCATATAATGTATGCATAAGTATATTTAACCAGCAAGTGCACTCTTCAATTTAAAGTGAAAGCCCTGGCAAATATGCAGCCTGGATGATAGCAGGCGAAGCCTCTTCTTGCCCTAGAAGTTTTCTGAAGAAAACACCAAAGGTGTCCTCTATGGGCCCAGGTAGTGCCACTCCTTGTGGTATATGTGCTGTTGTGTCCCTGAGTTGAATCACATTACAATTCTCAGCTTCCATCTAGGTGATTTCTGCCTGAGGTTCAGGAAATGGAAAAAAAAAAAACAAGTGTAAACCTTACAGAGTGAAAGGGAGGTGCAGATTACCCACAGACATGTTTTTTGGCATAAATCTTTGCAGAGTCATTCCCCCTGGCCTGGCTTCACAAGCTAATTCAAGTGAGCCTTTCTATTCCAGCAATGTGGGTTCCCACCTGCCCAGGGCTGGACCCACACCCAGCAGTTCCAGTTCTGCAGGTGACTTGCCCCATCAGAACAAAGGGCAACCCATGAATACTTTATCAGGAGCTGGAGTGTGCATGCCTAAGTGGAAATGCAATTAGGTGGACAGTGGTGAGAGAGCTTTTTGTCTTAGGTACAAAAGCAAGTATTTCCTGAAGTCTTAGAAGCGAGTTCAGGGTTGTGGAGTGGCTGATGTTCAGGTGAGTTTTCCCCGCGTTCTTCCTCAGTGGGAAAAACACCTTTGCCTTTCCAACGGCCAACTTTTCTGAAGATGACTGTGCAGGAGATTAGGTTCAGCTCTGGTAGGTAAAGTGCATCCTGCATGGATCTTCTCAGGTGTTGTTTCTCCAAGACTGCTGCTTGCAGTTTCCCTCTCTGTCATGAAGTCCCACTGGTTTGCCTGGGATGTATTAGGTACTGAGAGCTGCTGACATTTCAAACTCCTCTTCAGGAAATGTCTGCTGCAGTGATGTGGTCAGGGCTCCAGTGCCTTGCTAGGGTACTGCAGGGAAAAGGACAGGGCTGCTGGTGGTGCTGGCCACTTGTCAATCTCAGGAGCATTCAAACAGGCAAATGCCGTCTGGTGTGAGGGATGAGTAAATGCATAGGAGGGAGCATGAGGCAAGGAGAAGGGTGGATTTGCATTCCTCTGGGATTGGGGATATCTGTCTGTATATGGAGGTTGTAGGCATTGTGCAAATGTGCTTGCAAGAGGTCTGTCTACCTAGCGTTTTGTGTTGCTGTCCATGGTCAGGATTCTGAGTGGTTTTTTTAACCAGCAGGATTCAGACATTTGCTGCTTTGTGAGGCTGCTCTTATTTGTGTGGACACAGTGCTTCCCTTGGCCACAGGCATGTGTTTGCATGGAGGAGAAAACAAATAAAAGTGTGTCCTGGGCACATACGTGTGATGAAGTAATCTGGTACTCGCAAGCGCTGGTCACATTCAGAGAGTAGGCAAGGGAGGGGGGGGAGTAATGGAGGTCAGCTTCCACCACCCATACCCACATTTAGAATCAGCTTCTTTTTAAACCATTTGCTGCTAATGGGACTGCTGGGGGACTGCTCTGTAGCAGCAAAGGTGCCAGAAACAGGGTCAGCATTAATATGTAAGTGACCTCTTGAATTAATGTTTACAGTAAGGAGCTGCAGGGGGGCTGATCTTTATCTCGCTCGGAGAAGAGAGTGGAGAAGATTGGGAATGATGAGGGCCACAGCAAAGCTGCTCATTAAATGTAAAGCTTTCTAAGGCACTGCTTTCGTTTTCAGCTTATTTGCAGGATAAGGATTAGTTTTAATTGTGAGGTTTTGGAGAATGGAAATCCTAATAGGCAGAAGGAGCTTTGTACGTGTGTACGAGTGTGAACGAAAGGAAGAGTGGCACAGAGCTTGGAAGGAAAGAGACCACAGGACTGCAGCACAGGGAGAGTGCTGGGAAGAGGAGGCGAACAGGAGGGTGGTGCTGGGCATGCACAGAAGGCAGGGTCTCTGCTCTGTGTAGGAGGTGGAGGTTGTGGAGAGTAAGTCCTGGAATCTGAGGATTGTAGAGGGGTAATCAGGGACTGAGATTGGCATGTGGGGACCAGCAGAGGAATTGCAGGGAGCAGACGTGCTCTGTGAATTGAAAGGTATACAAGGTGGAAAATGTTTGATCATATACTTTCTACAGGGCAACGGCTAGAGCAGACAGAACACACTGGTAGTGTTGCTCTTCTTCTGAAGATCGCCTTTGGAAGAAATCAGCACGCTTATGGGTGTTCAGTAGATTTGGCCCCCTCTTGCACAGATGTATGCGTGTTTGTTCTGTGGGTTGCTCCCATCCCCATCTTTATCTAAGGGTAGTGAAGTTACAACTTGTCACACAGCACATCAGTGGCTCAGCAGTAAAGAGGAATTGGGTCTCCCAGGTCCTGGTTCTCTCCAGTAGCTCTCAGGCAAAGCCACTTCCTTTGAGGACTTTGCCACTGTCATCCGCAGGAGGACTGATTTCACTCTCCCTTGTTTTTAAATGATGACCGCTGCCTATCTAAAGTCTTTTCTGCTTAGCCCCCTCACAGACAGCATCCTGGGAGGCGAGTCACAGCATCAGCAGTCGCTGTCAGAATGAGGTGAGGGAGCCTGGGATTCTGCTGCCGCTCTGTCAGCGAAGGAAGAGAAATTCCCATGGTCAGGAACCTAAAATAGAAGCAGCCAAAATAGGCCAGGAGACTGCACTGCCCAGCCATCACAATCCTCTTTTTTGTACCTTTCCTAACACCTTTCACTCCTCTGAAAAAATACAGCTTAAAAGGCAGGGACAGCAGCAGCAAGAATAAATGATACAGCTTTCCATCTGACTTTCCTACAAAATACCAGTGCATGTTACACACGTGCAGTCAACACAGACAGTGAGTTGCGTTCCCATCTGCTGCAAATGACTGGAAAAAAAGAGAATTGCGGATGAACTGTACCTGTCTGTGTATGTTTGAATTTGATCTGAAGAGAGACAGCTGGAGACAGGCTCGTCCTATGCAAAGCTGATACAATTGCTTATCACTAAAGTGCTTAACGGTTTTCATTATCTAACGTAATTTTCTATTGCTTATCAGTTTGCCAAACTACATCCCTTTCGTTTGAAGTAGTTTGTGCTGAGTATTAGCCCAGGGCTGAATATTGGTGAAAATTTCAGCTAAAAAGTCCAGAGATTAGGAAAACATATGTTGTCTTACTCATTAAAAAGAAAAAAAAGTCCATGTGTCTGTCTCGAATGAAAATTCAGCATTTATGTGGTTTGGAGGAGAGACTGGAATTTGGCAGGTAAAGTAGCCTTGGTGGCAGGGATTTACCCTTTGCCATTTCTGTTCATATCTACCTAGATGTGGCCAATTTGCAAGCTTCTGAAAAATCTCAGTCCCTACGTACTCAGCAGAGACTTGTTAGAGTTTGGCCACTAAATCTTCCATCTGTATCAGTCATGCTCCATCCAGTCTTGCCAACTGCTGAATTATTTGTAATTCTCATACCATTTGGTGTTTTACTTAACTTTCTGGTTTCTGGAGAAAAGTGAATTTTTACTTTCCTTTGAAAATGAAATAATTTTGTAGTTCTCAAAGCTTCACAGGCAAGCAGGAAAGTACATACTCTCAAAAAGCAAATCCCATTCCCTACTCAGTATTTAATTCTTATTTCGTGTCACTGCTGTGGTTTAAGCCTACCCAGCCACTTGCTCACTCCTCTCTGGTGGGATGGAGGAGAGAATTGGAAGAGTAGAAGTGACAAAAATCCTGAGTTGAGATGAAGGCAGTTTAAGTAAAGCAAAAGCTGCACATGCACGCAAAGCAAACCAAGGAATTAATTCACCATTTCCCATCTGCAGGCAGGTGTTTAGCCATCTCCAGGAAAGCAGGACTCCATCACATATCACAGTTACTTTGAAGATAAATGCCATCACTCTGAACGTCCTCTTCCCCTTCCTTCTCCTTCCCCCAGCTTTATATGCTCAGCATGATGTCATATGGTATGGAATATCCCTTTAGTCAGTTGGGGTCAACTGTCCCAGCTGTGCCCACAACCCAACTCCTTGTGCACCCCCAGCCCACTCACTTGTGGGGTAGTGCAAGAAGCAGAAAATACCTTGACTCTGCGTAAGTGCTGCTCAGCAGTAACGAAAACTTCCCTAAATTATCAACACTGTTTCTATCACAAATCCAAAACACAGCCCCATACCAGCTACTATGAGGAAAATTAACTCTATCCCAGCCAAAACCAGTATAATCACCTCTTTGGGTTTTTTTTTAAGGCTAAATGTGTGCTGTTGGAGTTGATGGAGAATAAAGACATAGAAATGAGCTGACCAGTTAATTCAAGACACTACGTTTTGAGTAGTATGCACACATTTGCAATATAAGTCATGCTTGTGTGGATGGGCTGAGGTAAGGCTGGCCAACAGGCTTCGTGTGAAATTTTCTAGTTGGTGAGATGGACTCTGGAAGAGATTTGTTATTTGCCATATGATACATAGACAGTTTTTCAAATTGATTTATTAGAGTGTAGAAGAAATAACTTTAAAGTGCTTATGAGCAGGAAGTAACCCGATAAGCATCTTTCCCCCCCCCCCCTTTTTTTAAGCACAAATACTTCAAAAACCTTTTTTAAAGCTTGTTTCATGAACAGAGAGGAAAACAGAAGATGCATGGCTTCTGAAAATGGTATCTCTAGCATGCCCTTAGTGAGGTCTAGCACAAGACTGGAAACAGATGGTCACAAATCTGAAATGCAGAAAATTTAGATTTAATTTGGAGAGCTGGAGAGCAGGATGCAGTAGAGCTAGCTAGTCAGAGTGAGTGTTGGACCATAAAACTCTCCTGGTTTCTCAGGAAATGCACTGTACTGTGGGCGAAAGGATGATCAGTTCCAGGCTCTTCCACAAACTCGGTGTTGCTGTTCTTGTGCCTTTCATAATGCTTATTATTACCCGAGACCTTGCCTTGAGGTTCCTGAAGCATACGCATCACTGCCGCTCACTTCTAGAGCAGGAGCAGGAAGTCTAAGCAGGGTACTGCTTGCAGAACCAACAGCAAGGTTCAGCTCTTCTTCTCCACGTGGTTACATTGCCCTTTTTTGGTACTCCTGCTAACCTCACAGCCAGCAGCCCCTTCTGCCTCCTCTCCCCCATCTGAAATGCTCATTCCCAGCCTCCTGTGCTAACAAGTAAGTGCATGGCATGGCTTAAAATACTAAACTGAGGTCTGGATTTAAAATCGCAAGATCAAACCCTGCTGCTGTGTCACTGATATTGGGGTTGCTGTTCAATGTGGCAAATACAGTGTTTTAAAGCTGCAGTTTGCTTTCTGTTTCACTCAAATTTTACTTTCTCTTGGGAACCTGTCCCAGAATACTGGGAAGACACAATTGGATGATAATTTTCTGTCTCTCCCATGCTACAGAGCCAATTCTGATTCACATTCACTGACTTGACTCCTTTAGAAAGGTAGTACAGATGTGTGGGGCTTTATATAAAGGGCTACTTCTGCAAACCTGCTTGTAGATGAGCTAATCTAACAGAAGTAGTTATGCACTACCTTGTTAGTATAATTCATGAGAAAAACAACTGTCTTGTTTCTTTTCCCAACTCAGCTTCAAAAAAAAACATGACCTCATGAATGAAACAGGGCAGTCCAACACTTAAACTTACTTACATCATTAGTTCTCCTGCAGATTTTTTTTAAGGGATGTTGGGTGAGTTAGCTATCAGAAGTCACCTCTAATCTTAGCTTCCATACCTCTGTGCCTGTTTCTCCTCTCCCAAAGAATGAAAAGTACTGTGAGACTTCAAGGCATATGTTACAAAGGAGGTCAGTTGTGGTGATGAAAGAAAGCCTTTTGTGTCCCTTTCAAATTTTGAAGGGTTTGGGGGGATATTGGGTTTACTAGGTGGGTAGGAAGTTGAGAGGGTCTAGCTCCATTGTGGCTGGAGTAGCAGAGTTGAGTAAGAATGTCATTAGGTCTTTGTTATTCAGGGGACAAATGTGAGAAGCCAAACTGTAAATCTGGAAAACCATCTGTCCTCCTGACATCAGTACAGAACACTTTGAAAAACTTTACAAAGTATGTTTGTCCTCTGTGTGAGTCTCCAGAGTCATCCTGGCTAGTGCCCTTCTCTGCAGCTTTTTAAGGGGTAATACATAATGTGACTGTTTTGAATGGAGACAGTTTTATGTTGGCTCAAAAAGCCAGTTCTGGTTGTTTTAATTAAAAAAGAGAACCGACCTGAATTTTCCTGTAGGAGTCTAATGTTGACACGTTCAGTGTTCTAGAGGCATTTGGGGTAGATTAGCATTAGGAAGGCTGGAGCCATTTTGAGCTTAACTTGAAAATTACACCAGCAATTAATTGATTGCTGAAGACCTATTCTCCACAAGGGTTGCAATAGGTTCATGGGCCTGGGTTGGTATTCCAGCCAAAGCCTGCTCTCCTTACCTCTGGAATCCAGTGGAAGAAGTCTGGTAGTGATCCAGCCCTGTGCTATTGTTCCTGGTGTAAAATTTCTAAAGTTATCTGGGCTTGCTACTATTCAGAACTCTTTCTGTTAGTGAGATGCTGGCTCTTAAATGAACAATTCTGTATGCAGACTCTTGTATTGCTGGTTCAGCCACAGCACTGTTGAGACTAATACCTCAGCTGATTTCCATGAGACTCAAAAGTGGTGCCTGCTACTTAATACCTTGGCCATGTGAAAGTAAATTCAGGCTCCTTTGAGAAGACAGAGGACAGAGGTAAATGTCTGTCTCAATTAGTACAAAGTTTTGCTACAGTTCATCAAACCTACCTTCTTATTACTATGGAGTATTTAGTTTATTTACTATAGAATATTAGGAAAACATAGTTACCATCCCTTATACAATGAGTGTTAATATTACGGAGAGCTGTTGGAGGGAAAGAGGTTGCAAAATACTTATGCTCCCTTGTTTAAGCTTGGTAGTTAATAGTTGGAAGGAGAGGGAGAAGAAAAGCTTTGATTGCTTTTCTTGTCAGCGTACATCTTTTTTTCTTCCAGGGAAACAGAGACAAAACAAGAGCTACTTTTAGGGGCTGCAGGATCTTAGCGAACATGTTACCTTAGAAAAGCTGAACAGTTTCCTGATGATTGTTATAAAAATCAGTATTGTTATGCCTGCAGCCTTCTCTTAACTTAGGGATTTCCTACAAGGAACTTCTCTAATATCTGTCAGTTGAGTATAGCATGCCTGTAATAGAATACATACAACTGCAAAAGCAAGGATATTAAAAGTTAGAGCAGTCATAACACTCCATTCCCTACTCTTTGCAATTCCTAGAAATCTTCCAAGCATCCTAGACGGTGCTTTTAATTCCTCCTGGGACAGCATGCCAACATGCTATTTCCCACAAGGAATAAATGAAATGTAACGAACCCATCCAGAACTGCTGGTTTCATGGAATAGAGCAGCATGATAACTATTTGAAGACATGATGATAAGTCTGTCATTTTTTGTTGTTGTTGTAAGAAGGTGCTTAGTTGTAGAGACTGAAAACAGCCGTGGTATACAGGACGTGTATGTGACCAAACTGGTTCCTAAGATGCAGTGGTAGCAAATGATGGGATGGCTGTGGATAATGAAAGTGTAGTAGGTGATGTTTACAGCTAAGGTGTTGTGCTGCACTTAACTTAAACCTTCAGTGCACAGGAATGAAGTTATCTTTCCTAAGCTATCTTTAACAAACAAATCTATATTGTATGACTATAGGTCTGAGAAGGTAAGCAGCACTGAGCCAAGGCTTCTCTTTTGGAAACAGAAGATTAGGAGACAGCCTTTTGGTTCCTGAATATACTTATTTCCTGCACTGAGTGAAGTACTTACCTTAGAAGAGCTCTAAACCTAAAACTGATTGAAATTTTTATTAAAAAAAAAAAAAGTAATAGCTTTTCCAATGATGTGTACTGTTAGTGAGAGGTTACAAAAACAATTTCCATTTAAAAATCAAGACACTTGAAGATTGCATGTGCCAAAGAAAATATATCTTGCCATGACAAAGAAGATTAACAGAAAAAAAAGACTTTTTATTATTACTCAATTTCTTTTCTGTGCTCTGTATTTAATTCATTCAGATACTGCTTTTTAATCCCTCCTGTTTGAAAGTTAATAAAATAATGCTTTATTGATAATTTGCTGTTTAGTTTCAGGAAAACTTCCTGAGAAGTTCTTGCTGATAACTTTGGAACTGTTTGCATTATAGGATGTATAGATAGATGCCAGTGGGGACTAGTGATGTGTCATGAGAGGCAAACTATATTTGATATAGTTGCAGTTTCTGCAGCCTCGCTAAAAAAGAGAGCAAATTGTCTCTGTGCTGAGCGCCTCCAGCAGCAAGCTGCCTGAGCATGCAAGCCATGGAGCAGTTAGGTCGAGGTAATTAAAACCAGTATTAAGACTGTAATTGAATTCTGACCAGGAAGGTACCTCTTACCTTGGAGCTTTTCTAACTGCTGCAGTATTGAGATTCTGCTGTTACTTTCCTTTATCAGGCAGGATTTAAGGGATCAATTGGTACAAGTCTCCAGCTATTTATCCAAACGTCACAGCCTCCTGTTAAGTAGAACAAAAGGGTTCCTCTGACCTTACAGCAAACGTGCTTATGAGCCTGACATGTAAGGGGCTAATAACAAGAGGCAAATCCTGATCATATTTGAGTTCATGGGGTTTTTGCTTGTGGCTTCCCCAGATCCTGCCCATAGTTTATGTAGCTTGGTTTTGTGTTGCACCAAGCCTGAGAGAAGATAACTTTTCCTCAGCCTCCATCAGAGCTGAGTCTAATTACGCTACAGACTGGTCAACAAGCAAGCATTGTGCAAGTTGTGCAGTCATCACTGCCTGACCCTCTCAATGAACTGCAGCTAAATGAAGACTCTTGGGGAAATCTGCTGGAGGCAGCAACAGCTGTAAACGGGGATGACTTTGAGTGGTGCCTTGTCATTTAATGGGAATCCCTTTGCCTTGGGATTTACTTTTTGCCCCTGAGGCAAAAATGTTCCCTCAGGAAGTAGAACTGGATCCTTTTGCATCTCTCAGGGAGAGATTCTATAAGGAAATATAAAGCTAATAGGGCTTGTTTCCTTTCAGCTTCTGTAGAATGGCATGCCAGGTGGCAGTGAGGGTTTGTGCAGCAAGGGGAGGGCAGTTTTGTGGTCACAGAGAGCAAAGTGCCTTTGCGGAGGAAGGAAATGGCATAGAAAGAACAAACCAGTTATTCAAAGAAGAAAGGCAAAAGCATTCACATGGTGCCAGGAAGATTTTTCACTACATTACCGAAGCCCATAAATACACAGGCAATTAAGACTGAGAGAAAAACAGAAGGTTCTTCTCTCTACGTTACTGCACATCTACTGCCTGATGCACTCTTCCTAATTGCCAGAGATTTAAAAAAGAGTTGTTTGTGAACAAAGATCTGCTCATATCTTTTCCAGTAGGAGCAAATGTGATGGATGGGAGCAGCCAGGTGATCAGTAAAGTTCTACCTTTCAGCCCGTGTTCACCTTCCTCAACCACTGGTCTCCAGCTTAATGTTTAATACCAAAATTAGCTCAGTTAAATCTGTACTGCAGTCACTCTTTCTGTTGCATTACAGGCAAACAGAACAGCAGTGATACAGGTCCACGGGGATAAAACTACACAATCATTTGTGCACATCGGTATTTTTGCAGTCATCCAGGCATAAAGGCCCTAGACAGTATACAGAAGCCCCAAAAGGCTGTTGTATTTAGGCAAACGTGTTCATGAGTGCTGCTGAAAACGTCTGTTCCATTAAGGATGTTCACGGGATAAAAAAATTTGGTTTACAGTTTGTTACTGGAATGGCTATGGCCTCCTTTGCCCTGGCTGTGCAGGTCCTTAAAGACATGCTGAACTGAAAACAGAGGGGAGCTCACAAAGACATACCTCTTCCCAACAATGGTGGAGATGCGTACAACTCCAGTTTAACCCTATTTGCGTTGCTATGGCAAGTTTAACCAGTGTTGACCAAAGTGAATAAATACAGCTCATTTTGAGGCTGTATTAGAGGCAGGTACACTTTGCCCAGGAAAGAGCTTGGTAATGGGCTTGAAGTTTTGAATCATACAGGTTGACTGTAATTTGAGTTGGCAGCAGTCTCAATTCCAGATGTAAAGACGGTTGGCCAAACAATGCAATGCAGGAATAGCTCAGGAAGATAAAGAGCAGCTTCCAAAACAGTAAAATTAGGAAAAAAAAATTTACTACCTCTGTCAAGATACCAGATTAGTGTTCAGAGGTGGTGCAAAAGACAGAGATCTAATGATTAATTAGGAAACAGGACAACCAAACACAAAGTGGCATGTATGTCTGTGTCACTGCAAGTCTGTGATCTGCCTGCATCTTACAAACCAAATGCAGTTTTGGTGCCAGTCTCTAACAGAGATGAGCAGAATTAGGGGAGTTCAAAGGCATGAGGCACGGGCACTGATAGGCATGGAGCAAATTCCCTGGGAAAAGAGATTGAGTCACCTATGGCTCTTGAGAGGTGGCCCAGGAGGAACACGAAATTGGTCTGCAAAATCACCACTGGCATGGAGAAGGTGAACAGAGTGGCTGTTACCTGCTTCTTACGGTGTGAGGTCATCAAAGGATCTGTTCAAGCAGGGGGTTTAAAATAATACAGTATGCAATGTGTAGTTATTGCAGGGAACTCATTGCCACAGAATGGTAAGGTATTAAGAAATAAAAATTATTTCAGCAAGCAATATGACAAACTCACAAATGGAAAAACCTTGGGGCTGCACACCCAAGGATGCAGGTGCAGTGCCTGCCAGAGGAGGTCCCAGAGCCCCACCAAACCAGATGGCTCCTAAATGAATGCAGCCATTCTTATGGCCAGTTTGAAAATCCAGGTGTTATGTCTACACAAGTTTCAGACATGACCTGGGTACCTTCCATGGAGCTTGTCATTTGTTTGGAAGTGCCAGAAGCCTGGAAAAAAATGCTTGTGTTTAAATATGCTTTCAAATTTAAAAGGTGCGAATGGGACAACCCAAGTAATTATAGCCCTGTCATTCTGATACTGTTTTCAGATAAAGTAATAGAAAAACTGATATGGGATTTGATTAATAAAAAATTAAAGAAGGGAAATATAATTAATGCCAATCAAAATGGATTTATGGGAAATAAATCCTGTCAAACTAATCTGATATCTTTTTGATGAGATTATAAAATTTGTTAGTAAAGATAGTAGTGTGAATGTGTTGTACCTCATAGCATCTTGATAAAGAAATGAGAATAGTATAAAATAACTTGCTGTGTATTAAATGGCACTCTGAAAATGCAATACAAACAGAGAATCATTACCAAAATCATGTAGTATCAGAATTCTGCACAGATTGATTCTTGCTCATGTCATATTTATTATTTTTATCAATACTGGGAAATAAGATGTAAAACCACCTGAAGGAAAGTTTGTCGGTGATACAAATGATAAAACCCAATAGACAAACCATGAAAAAGGGCAAGGTCACAGATACAGAGCAATTGCAGGTTCCTTGTTAAGTTTAGCTTAAGGAAGCAGTATGTATTTTCATGTGTTCAATTATAAAGCACTATATAAAGGCCTGTGAAAGGACAGTAGTAGTTAGCTATGCTTTAACCTCAAGGATTCTATGCTGGGAAGCAGCAGCTGTGAAAATACATGCTAGTAATCAGCTGATGGTGAATTCTTGTGCAAAACTAAGCCAGAAGACACAGTTTGGAGGCTTGGAAGTATGAACTGGTGTATCTCAGGTGGGAGCTAGAGAAGTAATATGTGACATCTGTACTTGATAGGTGCTCAGCTACTGTAATATTGTCTTCTGTTTTGGTGTCCACAGTTAAAGAAAACTACTGTGAAACTGAAAAGGTGTCTCAGAAACTAGACATGTAAATGGTGGTAATGCAAGGGGCCATGCTTCACAGGCTGAGATTCCTGGAGAATAGCCTCTTTAGTTTATCTGTGTGAAACCTAACGGGTTGCAGTTTGTAAATACCTACTTAGAGAACCAAACTTTAATAAGAGGGCACTTCAAGCTAGCAAACAATGTATAAAAAGATCTAGTGCCTGGAACCTGAAGCCAGGCAATTTCACACTAGAAATGAGGCACAAGTTTTTTCTACAGTGAAAGTAATTAAACATTGGAGCAATTTACCACAGGAATGTGGTGGATTCTCTATCACTGGCAATTTTAAAATCAATACTAGCTGTTTCTTCAGAACATATGTTCTATCCAAGCATGAATTAATTCAGAGTACTCCTATAAGCTGTGTTGTTCAGGAGGTTGGAAAAGAAGTTCACTTTTTCTTCTGACGTTATAATCTCTGTTTTCTTAACTGTTGGGTATTGCTCCTTCACACACACACACACACACACACACACCCCCCCCCCCTTTTTTTTTTTTCTAAGGTCTTTTAACATTCTTACATAAATGACCAAAAAGTATTTCTCATCCTGCTTGTGTTTTGAACATTAGGATTTACTTTTCCCTTGGACAGGCTTGTGTTTTCACCTCCAAGGTTTAAATATGAGTTTATTCTTATTCATCTTGGGTTTGGCCAGGGTTTGCTGTGTAACCTACTGCATATTTTGCATGTCACAGTGGTAGCTGCAATTCTCTTAGAAGGTCTGTATGGCTTCATTGGTGCTACTAAATAAAACAGTCCAGGAAATGCTTGCAGCCAACTGGCACAGCACTACATAATCGATATGGGTAAATTCTTACCCTTCAGAGCAGTGAGGCCACGTACAAACAGCCTGAGGGGAACAGTTCCTGGCTTGTAATAATCTGCAAGTTGTGTCCAGTGTACTAGCTGCTGGCACAGGCCAACACCACACCAGTGACCACCACTGTAATAGTTTAACAGCACAGACAGTTGAAGAGTGCCTTTTCCTTCTTGGCTATGGAGTACAAGTAAAGCCTATGCATCCATTCTTTTATTATTCTTTTTAGGAAAAAAAAATTAAAAGTGTGGTTTTGTTGGGAGTTGAAGGCCTTCGTGGAAATCCATAGACTTGGATAAAAATTTTCACAAGTATGTGCCCAAATAGCGGATTCAACTTTCGCAATTTGTCTCGATAATGCTAATGTTCAGAGTAGCATAAAAATATTTTTATCAAAATACTTTGATAGATTTTTTGTTTCACTTTTCTACTAAATATTATATGTAATATTTTGTACTTTATATTGTAATGCTTTGACATTATCCACATACACCACGCCGATCTTGTCAAAATGAAACAATCCATCATCATTCTAATAAAATACTTCATTTAATTCTAATCTTGATTTTGCAGAGCTATTGTTCTGCAAGAACTTCCAAAATTTCATCTTTCATCTTGATTTGGAATGAAAATTATTAATTTGCAGAACTTCCCTCAAAGAAGGTGGCTTTTTTTTGAAGGGAGCAGGGAATGCACTAGATCTAAGTGTACGCTGCATATTGCAGTGACTCTCATACCCCTGCTTTAAGTGTAGCTCTGACCTCTCGAAATAAGTTTGTTCCACCTGCCTACAACCAAGCATAGGGTTCAGCTTCAGATCATAGACACCTGAATGCAGATATCTGTTAGACAAGTATGTGTACTCTCATACCTTACTGGTTCTTTACTGCCTATGTGTTCAGTTGAGTCAGCTGCAAAGATACACTAGACAGCTGCACTTGGTCAGCAAAATTGCTCTCTAGACTCTGCTGCTGGTATAGACCAGGGGGGTGATTGTTGCCTATATGTAGGTATTTGGAGCCATTTTGGTTGCCTCAAACTGTGAAGAGTTTTGCAGATGACTTGGATGACAGTGTCATGGGACTTTTGAAAGCCTTGCACTCTACTCTCAGCAGGTGATTCCCTCCTGTTATTAAGTGTAAAAGAAATGTAAAAGCATCATCCACAAAATTTAAGTAGCTTTTGATTCCTTTAGCTCTCTCAGCCCTGTCTCATCTGCCGTGACAGAACACGAGGCGCCCCTTGGTGATAACCAAGAAGTGAGTAAAATGAGAAGAATTGCTCATTTTCTCCTTATACTAGTATCCCTTTTTTTTTTTTTTTGCTACCTATCTAGGGGCAATCACAAAAGTCTTCCAAGCTGCTGTTCAGCTCAGGACAACATTGCTAGACTCAGAGTCCGGAGGAAGGAAACACCAGGCCATTGAGTGCTGGTCTGGATCTCTCCTGGGGTTGATAGGTTCCCTGAAGGATGATACCTGAAAGGATAAACCCCAAAGTTGGATACTTGAATGGGGACAGCAGTAAAGAAAATTCCAACCTGAAATTCTCGTTATTGTAAACAAAGTCACTCATCAACAAATGTAAGAAATTAATTTCTTAGAAAGTCCTACTCTGCCGTCAGCTGTACTTACATCATTGTAGCAAGACCCTCAACTACCATGCACAATTTTCAAGGAAATCTTAAATGAGCACCTAGTGTCCAGGGAAGCTAACCAACCCCAGCAAGAATTCTGAACTCAGGAAAGGACAAATGCCAACAATTCTTTACCTATATCTATGACAAGAATTAAATGTAGCCTGGGCTGTAACATGACACTGAGGCACCAACTGTCATGGAATAGCCCCCATTCGGTCTGTTAAAATCTCTTATTCTCCAAAACAGATTGACCATGTCTGAATTGCCTGTTGGGAATGGGTCTGTGGGGAGTGCTAACCCATAGACATGACTGGGAACTGTTTGGCATAGTGTTGATTAGCACAGGCCAAAACTGTGTCAGGAACCACTCTAGCAGTTCAGCAGTGTTGGTGGCTCCAGCATTGGGGAATGTTTCCAGGCACCATTAATTTACTAGCAGGGGCATAGCCAAGGAAGCCAGCTTGGAACTTTGTTATTGCTATTGATCTTACATGAGTGGATATTTCAGTGATGAGCAGCAACATAAAATAGATGGGAAGGTACAGAAATAGGTCATATTTTCATCTGGATTCAATTTTAGATCCTCTCGCGCTTTGTGGTGGTGTTTGTATTCTCTCAGTTAGTTGAACTGGCATCAGGACTAACTGCTGTTTTCTGTAGATCTATTGGCAAGGGAGATCAGCCCAGTTCTGTTCTGCAGCTGTTGTTGCTGAAGCTCATGGCATGTATGCCATTTGTTTGCAAAACTTGAGATGGGGGGATTCTACGCTGGAGCTGTATTATAATTAGCCCATTTAGCTGTCAAAGTTGGGCCCTAGCCTTTGCTTTCATATAGCTGGCCAAGAAGGATTATGGTATCGACTATTTTTGGAGGATTTTCTTTTGCAGGGTTGTATCTACCTGCTGGATTCTTCGTGTCATACAGGAAAGGTTTTTTTCCTTTGTAATTCTTTCATTTTTAGATTGAAGCTTAGTCATTCATTAATTATGAGGCCTCTCATATATATAATTTAACGGATATTCAATGTCTATTCTCCGTAATAAAATTTTACTCTGTTTTGGTAGTTTGAGTTAATTTTTTTTTCCAAGTTTGATCTGCAGCTTCTAGGCAGTGGACTATGAAAACTATCCTGTATGGATAATTGCATGAGAGGAACCTCAGCATACAATGTCAGCAACTTCTTCTGGGTTGATTGATTGAAACTCAGGATTTGAAGTGTCCGAGGAGGGCAGTAGGTCACAGGTGTCCGTGATGCAAAGTGTTCCTCTGAGTCTACTGGAGTGTTTTACTCCTCATGCTTGTTTGCATAGATTTTATTTGTAGCCTTCATCTTTAAATTGCTGTATGAATTTAATGAGAGACTGTGTTTTTCTGTCAATTTAATTCTGAGTGCCAACCTCAGTCAAAAGCCTTTATTTAAGCCTATGCCTCAGAAAAATACCTTTGCAGCTTTTGTCTGATACAGGCTTGTTAATGAGCATCTGCACGGTAATGTGGTTAGCACTTAGTTTCCTAGGGAAGAATCCCATTTGAATTCTCTGGATTATGTTATTGTTGGCCAGATATGATAATGCGTCTTTCTTGAGGATGCTGCTGACTAGATGGCTTACAAAGCACCTCTGTGGTACATAGGGCTAAGTGCATTTTGGCTTTTGTGCCTTTGGGGTAGTTAGTTCATCGGAACGTGCATGCTCCTGAAGGCAGTTGGATGAACACCATGCCCTTGTCCCAGTGTTTAGCTTGGAGCGAATTTCAGATAAAGACATGAGAAAGGAAAGACTGCATGATATGGAAAGCCAGAAGGTCTGAGGTGTGCTAGAGCCACAGTAAGCACACAGAAGGTGGGGGGAGTGATGTATTTAAACATTTAGCCACAGTCGCGGGGAGGAACTCACAGGCAGGCTAGAGCGGAACGCTTGTTAATTGCCGATTTTCTGGGCATTCTAGCATACAGGCATTCGCTCCTGTCTTGTTACTTGTTGAAGAGGAAAAGGGGTTGAAAAGAAAAAGCCATTTATTTTTCTGTGTGTGTTTTTAATTGTTCCTCCTGAGACAGGCTTTTGCACAGTCACATGTTCAATCTGTCACTTGCAGTTTGTTTTCTGACAGCTGAGGCTGTGTTATCAGAATGCACCAGTTACCAAGGGGTGAAGTGAAGAGGCAACAACATCCACCACAGAGTGGTCTTGGGGTAGATGGACTTTGTCAAACAGGCTTGGGGTACCTTTAAAGTTATTGTTAGTCTCAGAATCAGGAGAAAGAGACTTCTCCCTCTGTTATCACTTCAAAGTGTGACTCCCATCCTGTTGGGTTTCCATGGTTTGATGCCCTGTCTTTCTCACAGATCAGCTCATGGCTGTTCAGAGGCTTTCCTTGCAGAGGTAGCCCTGGTCAAAAATACTGTCTTGGTAGTTTAGCAGCTGACAATTCTCTCTTGTCTCATGGAGAAGAAAAATTATACGGCAAGCTGTACCAGTCTGTTGCTGTTGACCTATCTTCACTTGGTGATGGACAACAGCTGGGTCTTTACTGTCTATTTAGTTTTTAGGTTCTACTGATGGTCATGCTCTCATTTTTAAACCTCCTGCCAGTGCTGTTACCGCTGTGACTATAGAGCAAAGAGTGCCGAGATGAACGTGACCCCCTCAAAAGCATCAAGATTACTTGTATGGGCAGGTCTCCCCTGCTGTTTCTAGCAGTGATGGCCGCAATGTGGAGACAGTCAGCCTCTGTTTAAATTGCCTTGTCTGCTTTTTGGTTGCATCAGCAGGAATGCACTGGGAATTAAATCACCATGTTCCTCCATTGTGCTTTGCAGGCCTTGCTGAGCTTCATGATGTGGTTAGACTTCTGTTAGTACTACGACATGCTGATTCAGTGCTAGATTGGACTTGCCAGCAGTGCCCTGCTGTGAATGTATGGCAGCTGGCCATATGTGTTGAATTACTCTGCTCAGAGCAGAGCTCAGGGAGACAGTGGTGAAGGGTGGCAGCTGTTTTCATTAGCAGCCCCTGCAAGGTCGTACACAAGCTTGAACCACAGATAGCAGTAATGGGGAAGTGGGAGTCTGTGAAAGAGAAGAGTAGATGAAACTTCTTCCATCCTACAGGAAGAAAAGCAGAGGCTGAATGTCGGATGCCTCAAAGGAGCTCCTGCTATAGTGTGTTCTTTGGAGAGCCTAGCAAGGGCCATTTCATTCCTTAGTCCTTGAGAGGAAGCTCGATCAAAGAGTTCAAAGGTTTAATAACTCAGACTAAGCATAGGAAAATATAGAGAAGGTGTGGTCTTACCATCTTTGGGCTCAATATAGGATTTCTGAGGAAAAACAAGCTGAAAATAGTATTAATTTACCGTGCCTGCCCATATTTACTGTTTTGTGCACTGTTTCTGTCATATGCAATACCCTTTTCCCCCAACTTTTCTCCTCAACATCCTCCTCTCCCTGTACGTAGCTCCAATTCACTATGTCATAGTGACTGCTATGATGTTCATCATGACTGATCTGGAGTTTGAGGAGCAGGTGCTGTATGGCATATATATTAAACTACAGCTACCAGGAGAATGTGTTCTTCTGTGCCTTGGATCTTGGATGATCAGATAATCCAAAATTGAGGCAACCAAAACTGCAAACTAATTTGGAAATATTTTCTGTAATGTCTTTGCACTCAGTTTCCTTGAGGCAAAATGGACACGGTTATGCTGTCACTCTTCACAATGTGGTTGTGGAGCTGTTCATGCTTCTAAATAATTTTAGGACAATGATTAATGTATTACCTTACTAAAGTGTGACTGCCTTCGTCTGCTGGATGCTCAGACTTGGTGTATAAAGCAAGACAGTGGCACCTTAACAAGGAAGGCGCTTTGATGGAGTAGATTATACACATGTTTCTATGAGAGATTCTTTGAAGTTGTCTTGTCAGTAATTGCCACAACAGGAGGGAATGTCTGAAATACATTTATAGGCCTGTTTTCAGGAGTTTGTCAAAACAGAGTTTCATCCCACTTGGAAGTGTTAAGACTTAAAAACATGTGGGTTTTTTTTTCCCCAAAAGCAGATGGAAAAAAAGATTAAATCCCTATATTTTTTTATGAAAGAACTATTTAGGCATATGGAAAAGTTTTCTTTAGACATTGTGGAGATGTCTCATTTCAGCAATTCTGAAATATTGCATTTCTTCTTTATCATCTCAACTGCTAAATGACTCAAAATATTTCAGCTTTTAAAATTGAATACAAACTGGTGTGTCTTCTTACCTGACTAAAATGAAATGTGTAAGTGATTCCTGGTAAAAGTGACAATTAAATTGATTCAGATTTTCCTGCAAATTATTTCTGCTGTTACATGACTTGATTTGTGGTTTAGGTTTTTTTGGTGGATTTGTTGGGGATTTGTGTGTGTGTTGGTTTTTGTCATTGCGTTTGGTTTGTGTTGGTTGCTTTTTTTTAACCCAAAATACTTTATTTGAGGAACTTTTGACAAAAATCTTCATAATATGTTTAGAATAGAAATAGTTAATAAAAAATACTCCATTTGAAAGGCATTCACCCCTTCCAAATGTGCTCCCTTGCCAGCCTGTGTTGAGAATATCAGTTATGGGTTTAGGAATCGGAATAGGGAACTGGCTGGGAGGTATTTGTAATGAATGTCAAGTAGTTAGCATTTAGACTAAAAACCCAAAATACTAGGAAGATGGTAGAGAAGCACACTTTAAAATGTGATGTCGAGGGTGAGAAGATAGCCCTGATTTTGCCTTTATCTCATTCTTCCTCCTAGAGGACCCACATGTACACACATTTTTTCCTCTTGGTCTCGTTTGAAAATCTTAGGGACATTCAGATGTGTTGTGTGTACTCTCTTTAGCTCATTTGCACACTGCAAGCTATCATAGCACTCCAGAAGCGGTTCAGTGCTCAGGCAGTAAGAATATTACTTATCTGACCAATTGCAGTTAAGCACTACCGCCTGAATTTGGAATACAGAGCGTGTGTTGAAACCATTTATGAAAAAAATGCAAACAATTTAACAAACATAATTGGGAAACAAAAATAAACAAAACCAAATTCAAAGCAGTGGCCCTCTGGTTATGAACAGAAGCCGAATTTGTTGGCTGTCTTATCTGGCAAGAGTTAGTTGCTCAGCTGTACATACAGACATTGTCCACCAGGATTTGAATTGGGAGCCAGGAACTCATTGCTAGGCCTTCAGCTGGTAATGACCTTCCATCATTAAAGATTTCCCTAATGGAAATTGCTAACTTATAGACAGTTTTTATGGAATCTTGCTTAGTATTTAATAGAGAATTCAAGCCATCCTAGGAGAATCTTTTCCCTTTTCAGTCCTGTGTTTTTAGAAAGCCATTGTGTAGACTGCCTGTTAAATTTCTTTAGAACCCTGTTCAGATTTTCTCCAATGCAATCTCTAGGGTTATTCTGAAAGGGCTAGGTTGTCATCTATCTTCTGAGCCAGGTTCCTTTTCTTCTTTTAAGCCAGACAAGCCATTTTGTGATTCTGGTAAGTCAGATTAAAAGCTGGTGTTGATCAGCAAAGCAATCTCCATGAGGATCGTCAGTGAAGCTATGCCTGATTATAAGGGTGATGCATCTGTCCCAGTGAATTTGTTTCTGTGCTCTCTCTCCCATGCCATCCACCAGTGTGGAGTTAACTCTTGTTTACGAGTTCTTGCATGGAAACAAATGCAAATAGTGACAATTGGACTTCAACCTCTTTCTACCAAAACACCATAAGTAGTATTACAGGTATCCTGCATTTTGCAGCAGCAGCCTCCAATACTGGGAGAGAGCACTGGTTTTCTGCAAAGTGCTTGGCAGAGCATGGCCAAAGAGGGGAGCCAGAATGTCAAGAAAGTAAGAGAAGCAGCAGCAGTCAGGCAACAGGATGCAATTAGACATTTCTGGATGCTTGCATGGGCCTGTCACTGGTGTGTATTACTGTCTTTCAGAACACATCCACTAATTAAAGCTAAATGCAGCTCACTTTCTCTCCTTTCTTGCTGTTTTTCCTTTCTCCTCCTCCTCTATTTTTTTTATTTTTTTTTTTCCAGGTTTTGGGTTGATACACAGACTGCAGTGTTCTTAGCTAGATGCAGATCTGTCTAGGGAACATGAAGCAGAAGCAGCAAGAAAGAATTCTCAATTTACTTAGCTTCTTGTAACCCACCTTTGTATGACACTCACTGCCTCCCCTTTGTGCTACTCAAAGAACCATATCGAAGGAAATGGATTGAACTTGAGTAGCAACTGGGAACAAGCCACAGATGTCCTTCTAATAAGCTGCTCTTCATGTTGATTCCACTCAGGAATCAGCTGGGCTCAGCACTTTGGGCAGCACCCCACGGGGTCTCTGGCATGCTCTGAGACAGGAGGTTGCAAACTAGTCATTGGGTACAAACTCACTGGGACCAGGGACACCACTGCAGTGTGGTGTACCGGGGAACAAGGGCCGGGTTGACCACCAAGGTGCAACTACCCGGAGAACAAGGAAGAGACAGGAGTGATCTGTAAAACACATGCCTGGCTTTTAAGAAAGCCTAGTTGTGTCATCTTTCTTTCCACAGAGCAGAACTCTGACCCAGCTTGCCTGTCCCAGCAGTTAATGTATGGCACCTGGGAAATGCTTGCATCAGTTAAGTATTGAATATTTTAGACTCTTGATTATTGCAGGAGCAACATTTTCCTCAGGATTTTCAACTGTGATAAAATGTCACGTCAATGTACTGGGAACCGAGAGCACCAGTTAGAACCAGGGGAAGACCCCATTTGTTCCTGAGGTACTTCTGTGGCCTTTAAAATATTTATAATCTGTCTCTGCTTGGACTATTTTGCCAAAAAAAGTGCACATTTTATAAGTGTTGAACAAGAACTATTTTAAGAACCTCTCAAAAACTGTAAAAGCATTTTTATGTAGTATGTGCTTATGAAGGTGTGTGGCCACAAGCAGCATCCACTGGACATGTTTGTAGTAGTGCTCTGCCTGTTCCCCTCATCCTCAAACCACAGCACCCACGCTCTCCCAGCTCTGAGCTCTCCAAACCTAGCTCTGCCAGTGCAGCCTCCCTTGCTCCTCCAGGTATGGGTTGCCCATGTATCCCATTCTTAGCCTACATTAGCCTGGCACTCTCACCCCAGTCACCCCTTGTGTGAGATACTAATACCCTGAGTTCAAGAGGACAAGTAAAAGCCAGGCCATGCTGTTTTCACTGGTGACATAAGCTAGGTCGTTAATGCTGGGATTTGAAAAGCATTGCTGAGGATGTTACTACAACCCATGCATGAGCCACCCAATGTCCCTTTTTTCTTGCAGATGGAGAAAAAACTTTCTGACTTGACAGCATAAAAAGAGGGTTTTTTTTTTCCGGGGGGAAAAATTATATAGAATTATGTCACATCAAGAAAAACACAATGATTAAAATAACTTGCTATGAATATTCATTCTCAGCTTGGCAGATGGATGAAGTGGGCTGAGCATTTGCAGAATATTGCTAACTGAGCTCTCTTCCAGAGAATAACATTTCAAAAGAATTTCCGATTAGGTCTGTTGGCCAAAACTAGAAAGGATTTTTCTCTTCCTTTTTTCTTTCTTTGGCATTCTGAGCTTCCACCTTCCTGCTGAAATGAATTTCTCTCTAATCACAGTTTGGATACTTCTGAAGCCTCACACTGAGGCCTTCCAGATGGGTTCATTGCAATGGGAAGAGAAATATTCATTATCATTATTATTATGATTACTACTATCATTCTTAACTCTTACATTATCATGCTTGTCCCGAACGAGCTCAAACTGATTTACAAACAAGTTTCATTTCCTCTGGTCACTGAAACAGTCACCTCTGAAGACGAAGCCAGCGTTTGCTGAATAGCTTTGGGCTAAGGAAAGGGGAGGTAAAATGCATTGTACACATTTTAAAGTTTAAGAGTACTTTAATAGGAAATGACATGACCCAAACTGGAATGTAACTGTATTTGTACCCAAGGTATTGTGAAAGATTGCAGGGACACGGTGACAAGCAATGGGTAGCAGAGTCGTACCTCCTTTGAATGTCACAGTGCCCCCTAGTAGCAGTTTTGATTATTAGTCAGCACTGGCTTGGAAGGAACTATTTCTTTTTGTTAAAACACTGGTACTGTTTCAATTTCTGTCTTCAATGAATCAAGTTAAAAAACATGTCTTTGCCAGAAAGAATGTTGGATGAAATGGCTGTTGTGCTGATTTATTTTCTTTTGGTGGTGGTGTGAAACCAGAAGAGGAAAAAGTACCAGGTTTTCAAAACTGAAATATTTGGTGTTTGTTCATTTTTCTTGAAATCAGAAGCTATCTCACTTTTTCACATAACTTGGAGCTGTACGGTCTGAGAGGGTTAGAGAGTCATCCAGGCATCCAGCCTATACCAGTGCCGCTCTGGTCATGCGCTTTGTTAGGAATCAGGCTGAAAGATGGCTTGACTTGCTGTGGTATAGATAGTCCAGGCCTTCCTTGCAGGCTAGTGGAATCCCCACCAGGAGATTTGCCTGGCATACAATGCCTGCCTTGGGGTTGTGCAGGCTAGTCACAGCATGTCTAATGCTTTAGCCTGCACCTGGCACAGTGATACTTCTAGGATTTTTTAATTTTTTTTCTTTCTTTTTGGCATGGATGTTGCTATATACAAGTACTTCAAAGCTGAGTAGGCCAGTAGCTTCCTAGAGAAGGATAGGATTCAGGTATCATGGTATAGCACAATTTTGTCCAGTCGTGTATGATTGCAGAACAACTTTCCAAAGTTTACTTTCCAGAGTTGCCGATACAAGTAGGCAGCCGGTTGTGAAACAAACCTGGGGGCATGTACTACTTTGAATAGACAGGAGATGTGAGAAAATGTGACCATTCAGGAAAAGGGCAGAGAAATGCATGTGTATAAGGGAAGGAGAAATGCAGCAAGCAGGGCTCTGCTTCAGAGTGATTTGTTACTGTCCCAGCAACAGCTCTTGTTTCAGCTGAGCATGATCTCTCCTGAGAAGAGGAGGAATCCAATCACGATGATTGATAATTCCTCCAGGGGTTCCCCAGTAGGTATCAGACTTATGATGCAGAAAACTGCTCTCGTCTGGGAGAGCAAATAGGAGTAAAATGCCTAGCACACTGCTCAGAGGGTCTCTCAACTCACTTCAGGTTCAGCCCTTGAACCGGGATGTTTCATTGCTTTGGAGAGTAGAAACAATTGTTTGAGGGCCATCCAAAGAAGACCTCTGGCAGGTTGATGTGTGGAAGCCAGTGCCCTGGTTTAATAAACTCAGTACCACTTGTACACCTCTCTGGCAAATGGATAGTGACGCACAGTGACCAAGCTTTGCCGGCAGTGTTGCCCGAGGCTTTAATTGCTTTGCACATAAAGTTATTTATCTCCACATCAAGAGGGTTGAGACCACATTTAGGGAGTAATTACAAAGCTGCCAGAGGGTCTGGTATTTGCCATGCCAGCCAGGCTGTGATTTATTGGTTCTGCTTGCATTTAGAAAGTCAGCTTTCCTTTCACCTCTTCCCTTCATCCTGTTCATCATGGCTAAAGGCATCCGTATCCCCCAATTCCCTCCTATGCTATCTGTGTGGAATATATTGGGCAGCTGTAAAGAATCAAATACTGTGAATTTGCTTCTGAACACTACTCTTACTGCTTCACTCCTGAGGTTTTTTTATTACTTTCTTTTTTATAAAGAAATTGTTATTAGGATTTTCAGTGAGATTCCATGATGATATTCAGGGAAACTTTCTTTGGGTTGTATGGGCTTTTGACTCATCTATACCTTTTATAGCAACAAATTCTTACCTTCCTGTAGAGGGTTTGAAATGTCTCTGCCTTACCTATGGGGTCCATAGGGTTTTTTGTTTATTGTTTCCTCATGAAATGTAAGGAAATAGAGTGAATTTGGCCTGAAGTCTGACCTGTCATGGTCTGCTGTCCCAGCTCCAGGCTCCCTACATCCAAGTTCAAGTGCCCTTCGCTCTTGGGCTGCATCCCCCCCTTGCTAATCTAACCCTTCATTTGTTTGTTTCTTTTTTTTAATTAGATTTTTTTTTATAACATCAGTTTTCAAATATCTCTCTCTATAATCTGAATCTTGGTGTTATCACAGATTACTGGACCCAATATATGTCCTCTGCTAACCCAGTGGAATTTTGAGGCTATAGCATATTCACGTTAGTGGAATGGAATCCTCACCCTAGCAGAAGTGATATTAAGATCTCTCTCAAGATCACGTAAAAATCATAAAATGCAGGGATGAAAGGGACCTGACTGACTACTCTGAATACTTCTAGAAGTTTCCAGAAACTTCTAATGAAAAAAACTCAGCCATGTGCCCAGGTAGCATGCTGTAATATCCTAAGAACTGAAAACTTTTTCCTAATTTCCAAATCAAAGATCTTGTTTTGTATGCTGGCCTGATTTTTTTTCCCACCCTGACTGCTGTGGACACAAACAGTATCCTCTTTGTACTAAGTTTCCATGTATTCAAGGCCTATTAGTTCTGTAGTCTTCTCTAGATTAAGCAAATGCGTTTTTGCTAGCCTTTCTTCATGGGAAATATCTTCTATTTTTTTTTAATATTTTTTCTTTTCTGCTCTGGCTTTATCCCAGTTGATCCGTCTCTTTCCTGACGTCTGGTGCCTAAAACTGGACAGTAGTTCTCCAACCGAGGTTTCTACGTAGCTATGCTTCTTTACGTTGACTGTGGTGAGACACTGGAACAGGTTGCCCGGGAGTGATGTGGACGCTCCATCCCTGGAAGTGTTTAAGGCCAGGCTGGATGGGGCCTTGAGCAACCTGGTCTAGTGGGAGATGCCCCTGCAATGGCAGGGGAGTTGGAACTAGATGATCCTTGAGGTCCCTTCCAACCCAAACCATTCTATAATTCTATGATCTTTCAAATGACACCCTCCACATGTTGCATGTTATTCTCCTCTTAACATGACGTGCTTTCTTAATGTTTTCTGCTGGCTCCTATTTAGTGTGTGAACTGCTGTGTGCCTCAGGTTATTATTGTAGGACTACTCACAAATAATTCAGTGACTGGGCATTCTGTATGTGGTGTAATTCCCTTCTTAGATGCAGTGCTTGGTACGTAGCAAAGCCATTGTAATAAAGAATAAGTAGGAAATATTGCAAAAGGGAACCAAGACAATTTTGTATTTTCCTTGTCTGGGTTGGCCTCACTGAGACTGGTTTTCTTTTTATTCATGTAGCTCAAATAATTTCTTTAGCCTGTCCATGTAAATGTTCTGTTTTGTTTTACGGGTTTCCTCACTTCACCTCCTGGATTCATATTTACCTTTCTTATTCAGAAATGCCTTTCTGACTCTGGGATTATTTTTTTCCCTCTTGTCTTCTTGTATTAGGATAGGGATTTAATTTTTATCACTTCTGATACTTCTTTTTCAGCCAGCTTCCTCATTAGTTTTAGTACCTCACTTCTGTGTTGTTTTGTTTGTTTTTTTTTTTAAATTTTATTTTGGGGTGTATGTGGAATTCCTGAAGGACAATAAGCCTGTTTGTGAAGGGATTGTTGTTTTTCAGTGCATCAACAACAGTTTCTTTGCAAACAGACTTTAGTCTTTTATGTCAAATTGCACTGAAAATAGTCTCCTGTCTCTGTGAGCTCTGGAGTCAGCTGTGCTAAGTGATAATTTATTTAACATATCAAGAAATTATTTTTCTAAACTGTCATCTAACATGACACCTGACTCATTTTTGTAAGCAGATAACCAAAGTCATCCATTTTTTCTGCTTTATTAGACTGATTACTGCTTTTGATGTTCATCAACATTATTCATTTAGAATTTTTCTGTCCTCTTGATCAAGAGGACGTTGATGTAACCTTGCTAGTATACTGATATTCTCGTGTTTGGGGCTTTTGGAGCTTACTTTATGAACATCTCAAAACATTACTTCACTGCATTCTGTGGGGATACAGCACCCTTACCGCTAAAGCCTAGTATGTCCTTCGTGCACAGTTGGAAACCAATGTTCTTCCATTGATCTTTGCCATTCAATTAGTTCTTATTATAGCAAAGCTTTCTTTCATTATCCAGTGTTCTTGTTTACCCGTTATTACCAGAAGCTTCCACAGTGATGTGTACACACATGATCATTTTTAGTCTTGGCCCAGAGCCTAATTTTATTGAAATTCTGTGTCAGAAGCCCTGTTATTTTTCAGAATTTATTCTGCAATTGTAGTGTTTCTCAGCTTTGCTTTAGCAAGTTTCTGTCCTATCCTCTGCTCCCAGATAAGTTATCTCTCTATTACTGTCTTTGTCTGACTTGAGCGCTCCTTAGCACCTGCCAACTTTCCTTAGGGCTGAATTTAAGAAAATCCCCTCCAAATCGTATTAATTTTCAGAAGCACAGTTGGAGTCTGCTGTAGTTCAGATGGAACCCATCCTGAGCCCACCCTGTCTGCAAATAAAGTGTGTTTGCCTGAAATCCCTGCATTCCTATTAAAGTTTATACCCTTCCTCTCTATTTGAACTTTTCTGCCCTACAGGGTCCTGTAATCCCAGATGTCTGTGCAAGGTAATACGGTGCCTGTGAAATATTTCAAAGAAACACGTAGAGACTCAAGTGTATTTTCAGTGTAATGTTCTAGGGTCTCTCTCTTACATGACTGTCTATTATTGCTACAAGTATGCGTTATGACCAAGGACCTCTCATCTGTGCTCCTTTTATATTGGTCTAGGTGCTTGCAGAGTGCTACCACTTCTGGTCCCTCCAAGCAAGGTAGTTTTAAGTTCCTTTAGTCGTCATCTGGAGCTAGGTCAGATTCTCCTGGCACTGCATCCTCTCTGCATCCTATAGCTGGAAAGTTTCTGAAGTAGTGGTCTTCTTCAGAAGGGGTGGAGGGGTAGGAAAAACAATTCTGTGACTTAAAGCATCCATTTAACAGATTTTCTTCCTCTGTTTCAGCCTGATCTTGTGCTGCTTTGAAGCTGGGTCTCTCCAGCAGGGGTGGGAGGTGGGTCTGAGCCCTCCCATCCATAGCTCATCCTTGGAGTGCCCATTTGCTTTTTAAGGCTGTGAGGTACTGAAAGTCATGGAGGTAGACAGAAATTTAGATATCGCTTTGAGAAACTGTCCATCTAACTTGTTTCTGTTAATGTTTTTTTTTGTGGGGTTTTTTTGTTGTTGTTGTTGGTTTTGGGGTGGGTGGGGTGGTGGCACCCTGCCATTGTCTTTACCTAGTTATTGAGAATTCATCAGTACATGGCAGTTTCTGTCATCTGCTCCCTTCTCTGACCACTGTATTCCCTCCTCTCCCTGTCCGGCTTTTTTCCTGCCCTTTCTTACACATTCTTCCCCAGGGTACTGCCAGCTTGGCTGAGCCCTGCTGTGTGTCCTGCTGTGGGGCTGTTCAGAACCAGCACAGGGCAGTACGGTGAGGACTTTCTGCCCATGCAGGTCCATAGCTTAATTCTCTGCTCTAGCTGTAGACCATGCTGGTTTTTTGCTGCTTTACTTTTAAATGAGGAGCTGAAGCATTTTTTTTGCATGTCTGTTTTACTTTATTTAGTATTGAGGCTTTATTTTAGGGGGAACAGTAGCAATTCCACCACTAACTCCTCAGCTGAAAACCTTTTTGCTCTTTTTATGGCAGCACCCAGCTGGAAATTTCCTGTGAGGCACCATAATCGTTCCCGCAAACTGCCACTGTAGGAACCGAAAAAGGTTACTATATGGGGATGGAGAAGGCTCTAGGGAAGCAGATATGACGGATACATTGGTAGATAGGCACTTTACACCTAGGTAAAAATTAACTGCAAATGTGTCAAGGTCAGAAGAGTTGCTCTCCTGGAAGGAAAATAAGAGGTTATATCTATGCCATTGTTTGCAGATGCCATAGATATTAGGCTGACGTCTCTAAATGAACCCAGATCCGCAATCCTAGGTACTAATGTAAATTGGGAAAAATAAAGAACAAGACAGTGGTTGTAATGAGGAACATGAACCAAAATGCAAGAGGAAAACACATCTTTATTTTGAGGTACTGGAAACAGATTCAGAGCTCAGTATTAGCGTTAAATTATTTATGTGCTTTCTTTTTTTCTTTGTGTTTCTCAGGAACTGTGAATATAACATTTGCCAGTGTAGCCTTAGGCTAACTTGGCACTAGTAAACTTGTCATAAACACCAAACACCTGACTTTAACCTGGTTTGGGGGGAAACTCAACAGTATTGTGCAGGGATAGGATGGGAGGACGCCAGTTGCTTCAGCCATTAGAGAATGGGTTGCAGACGCAGCTCTGCCACCGACACCTTGAAGTGTCCTTGGAAACATGTTCTCCCTGTGGATTTCTATTTCCTCTGCTATAAAGGAACACTCATTCCCACCAGCCTTTGAGCTCCATTTTGGAAATTTTTGAAAGCAAAGTATTCTATAAATGCAAGGCACTGTTTTTACTCCTTAGCAGCTTATAACTCAACCTCTCCCTTCACATGGGTACGTAAGTCTCATTTTTCTCTGATCTCTGCCCCCTTGACTTCTTACGCTCTTTCTCTTTTGGCTCCTACTGCTTTGTCTGACCATGAGATGTATTATTCAAATGCCCTCACACTCCTCTTATTGCTAATTATATATTAAAGAGGTTCTGACTTCATTTCTGCTCACTACAGAGTCTTAGTCCAGCCATGACACTGACAGAGAGGGCTGCTGGAGCTCAGAGAAAACTTGTGCAAATGGCACTTCTCTTTTTGGACTGTCAGTCTTAATGGAATATTTGATAAGCCAGTAATAACCCCAGTGCTCTTTATGTACAAAGCTGGGGGAGAGCAAGAGACTTGGACCAGCTTTCATTTATTAATATAGGTTTGCAAAAAGGAAAGCAAAAAGGTTTGCAAAAATGTTCTATAGAACGTTTTCCTGTGAATGATGCCTCTTTCCATCAGCTTGGTCCAGGCTGATCCTGTTAGCAAGCTATGTGAAATATCCCTCTTTGCTAGTTTGTGTAAGTTTCATAGGATCACAGAGAAAATGGTTCAGAAGGATCCTGAAAGCTCATATGCGTCTTCCTCTGCCTCACTGTGCGGAAGTGCTTGGGGTGTTCTGATGCCATTGTGTGGGTGTTGCTTAGGATGGGTCTGAAGATTGCTACAGTTGGAAACCTGCAGGGTGATTTTGGTTGTAGTATGCACTACTTTTTTTGTAAATTCACAGATTCATGTATCTCAAGTTCAGAAAAGGCTGTTGTGCTATCTAGACCCACCTCCAATCGCTTCAGAGATCAGGGAATTTTACTGGTTTTGAGCTTGGTACTTTGACTTAGATTTGTAGTTATGGATAGGTGCATTTGTAAGTTACTGTGGAGGCTTGGCATGGCATGTTCATTGGTCTTCACCTGATGGTTTTTTTGTCTCTCAGTAGGGAGGATCATGCCATTGTTCCTCTGCCAGAGTGAATTTAAGAACCCAGTTTTGGCCACTGTTTTATGTAATCTTGGCTGCTTGTTGATTTTGTGTCTGATGAACGTTGCCAGTTGCTGACATACTGTAGTGATGGATGTGGCATAAGGACCTAAAGATGACAGAAAAATTACTGGATTCAGTGACATACTGAACCATAGATGAGTCTTTGGTCTGTTGCCTGCTTTTGGAAAACCTGTCCTGAGAGGTGAATTCCAGTGTATCTTGCATGCCGGGGAATCAGGATACCACAGGCAAATGCCTGTGATACCGTGAAATGCCAGAGGCTATAGCAGCAAATTCTCTTAACAAATTCCCTCTCTTTCTAAGGTATAGTTAAGTTATATCTTTTTTTCTTTCTCTAAGCTTTATTTCCTTCCCTAGTCGGCCTGGTACAGATTGTGATGGCCAAAAGATCTTGTAATAACTAGACTTCCAGGGCAGTGATACTGTGGTTGCTAGAATTTGAGCCTGTATAGATAAACTGAGAGATGAATTCTGACTTTAGAGCTCAACTTTCTCAGAAGGGAGAGGTTTTTCAATCTCAAAGGCATACAGTGAAGCCATTTTCTACCTGAGAGTCACAGGACAACCAAAATGTTTTCAGTTTTTAGATCACTCTGGACATACTTTGGCATCCAAGTAAACAGTCAAAACAGCTCTCACACTACAGTCAATATCCCTGTTCCATACTCTGCTGAATACAGAGGACACTGTTACCTCCAGCTCTCTCAGAGCAGGTCAACACTGCTTCTGTGAAGCCTTTTTCATTAGGGCCAATTAGATTTATTTTTTTTGTATTTAAACTCTCACTGTTTTGTTTAGATTTGTTTTCTTTACTTTGACTACTTTTCTGTATTACCCTGGTAAGTAAGTAATAATCCACATACATCTGATAGAGAGCAATAGATTAAATGAAATACTAAAATGACACAAAAATCAAAAGAAAGGATCTAAACAAAGTGTTCTGAAATTATTGCAATGAAACACTTGAATGTTTAGCCATCAAACATTTCATTTAAGTTGACAATTTCCGTAGGTCTGATTTTGATAAAAAATGGAATCAAAACTGTTCTGGCAGTTTTTTCCTTTATCTCTGACAGTTTTGATGATTGATCTGCTAAATTTCATCATGACCTTTATCTATAAGGAGGGTCAGATGCTCAGTAACCTGAAAGACAGTGTCCTTTTTAGGCATACAAAGAGCCAGAGACTGCTGTCTCTTCATAAAGCTTCTGATGCTGACTGCCTTGTGTTATGGAGAATCAAAGGAATGTATTGTTCATGTATTCATATATGAGTAGTAGGCCTCAAAACAAGCTGCTTAGCTCTCTTGTATCAGAAGGTGAAAGGCAAGGGAAAGACTTTTTTAAACAGTTTTTGTCTGTATAATGTTTTTTTTTTTTTCTTAATATGAAGAGAATGACTTCTGCTTGGTCTTCTTCCTGCTAACCCTTCTCATCTCTCAAGTGTGAACAGAGGTCTTGACTCTAGTGGCATGTTTTCAGTAGTTGGAAACTCTTGTCACATTTACAGGAAGAGGATAAGCATTGCATATAGACTTGAAGAGAAACTAGAGCTGACTAAGTGTGTGTTGCTGGGTTTGTTTAAAAAGCCGACTCCTAGTGCAGTCATTACACCATGCCACTGGCACCCTGTGGCATGACAGTTCATAGCATCACACAGTTGTATGAGATGTCTGCAAGGTTGTCAGAGCAGCATTTGTGGAGGAGGTCCTCAAGGAGCAAGCGAGTACATGCACAACATTTTAGCAGGATTCAGTTTGCAACTGCTCGTCTCATCTGATAAATACTAAACCAAACATTAGAGAGGCTGTCAGTGGTTCTCTGTCACTGATGGTGTGAAGAGATCTAAAATTCACATGTGGTTGCTTTGGTGCTGGTAGGAAGATGCTCAACATGTACACTTGAAAATTCTGTCTTCTATCTGCCTTCTTGCAACAGGAAAAAAGTGTATTTGTATACAGCGATAGATGGCATGTCTTAAATTGAAGTAACAGCATTGTGGGCTGTATTTGTTTATGTATTCTCAATTGGGTTTACTTATTTATTGTTGCATGCTGAATTTGCAACTTACCTGACCAGCTAGGATTGTAAGAGGTTCTTCCTTGGTATAGCCTTGAAGGGGTCTGCCTCAAAGACCACCTTGAAGAACTTCAGGGTTAGAATTCAGCCTCTGTTGCTCTGTATACTCAAAACTCGTGTGTGACTTGCAGTGTTGTCACTCCACCTTCTAGCTGCCTCACTGATTATTCCAGATCATTTATTGCCTTGCTGCGTTTTGTGTTCTCAACTTTCTTCTTACCACTATGAGTTTGTCAACTGGAAGGTCTAAAATATATCTATTTCATTGGTCCCTGTTCATGCTATCTAGGTATTCTTCCTACAACATCAGTTTCTTGCCATCACCATTTTTTTTTTCCATATTATAAGATATAAGATTCTATCTTAAAGATTTCCAGGGTGCCTGCCGCAATAGTGTCTGAGTTCTTGTGAATACCTCCTGAAGCCATTTTCTTTAAATTGTTCATACAGGGCTTGTTATAGTACTTGGAGGTGTCAGCTTGAATGTCTTAGCCAAATGGAAATGTGGCTGTAACTGCCTTTTTAGATCCTCCATTTGTATGAGCTGGTTTCTTCACCCCAGACCAAGAAGCATTTTGGTATTAAATGAAATATTTTCCCTGCAGTAAAAAGTTTTGCAGCCCTTTGGGATGAAGTATATCTTACAAATGAATAATTGTAATGATAGCAGTAAATAGAGCTGTTACTGTTTCTCTGTTTAGTACTTGGATGGACTTTGCCAGGCAAACAAGGGTCATTTGGGACTGAAAGTTTAAAAGTGCAAATGAAGGTTGGGCCATACTGTTTTCTCTGTTACTAGTGTAAAACTCAGCTGCCTGTTAGCTTCAAGTTTCTTTATGTTGAAATCATCCCACTCTCTTTCATGAAGTTCCACTGGATTTATGCTGGCGAGAGCAGATTTTGGCCCCTTAGATGAAACCCAAGACAATTACATCTCCATTAAGGAATTAATTCAGAATTAATGCAGTTATTGTGCAGCAATTAAATCCCAAACTGCTGTTAGAAAAAACTGAATTATTGAGGTTTGCCATTTAAGCTGTAGCTTTTGCGGACATAATGAACTGGCCTTTTATATTACACGATAAACCTCATGTTCTTAATAATCACTTGGAATTGACTTCATGTAAATAACTAGTACAGCTGCAGCAATCATCTCCTGAGACCGTGCTGCTATCTTGCCAGGATTTTTCTGGTTGCTGCATTCTTTTTTACTGCAGAGTTAGTACAAAACCAACCTGCATGGTCTCCTAGCAGCTCAATTAATACCTTACATAACTTCTAAAGAGCTCTTTATAGATATAACAGATTGCTTATTGTAGGTTAAAAATGTACCAATTGAAATTGAGTGTTGCTGTTATTATTGTTGATGGAGTTTTTCCAACTCTGCAAGAAGAGATGTATAAATTACGTGGTGGTTAAAGCTCAATAAATATGGTTTAGCAGTGGAGCCATTTGTATTTAATCTTCCGTATAAGGGCTGGTCCAGTAATCCAGTGAGTGATAGTGCAAAGGTGTGTTCATGTGTGGAGTATTATGCATACATTTCTAAAGGTGGCTAACGGACCTGGGGCCTTGTGGCTTTTGTCCACGTAATTCCCTTAGCTATTTTTTACAATCAAATCATCTTAGAAATAAATCCTGTTTTTCAGCACATTTCTCTCTGGCTGAATCTGAGGTTGGTTTGTTTTCCCAGGAAGGGTACTAATTTCTGTTCCTGGTTGCCAAGCCATAAGGCACAGAGATGGCATATTACTTGACTATACAGGTGGAAAGATGTAAGATCTTTCCCCTTCCTGCCCTATGATATTGTTTTTACCTCTCTGCATGGATTAGAGAGTTTAAGATGTGAATGTCAGACAGTAAAATCAGTGGAAGCAGCTGGAAGTTCAGCTCTTTTCAAGTCATTAATTTGGGAGCTTCAATATGAACTTGAGAATCGCTTTGACAGTCCTGTATTTTGGAAGATTTCAGCCTTGTGACTCATATTCAGATGTATGAAAATGAACATAACGACTCTCCTATGTGAGAAAGAAACTACATTTTGCAGAACATCTTTTGCTTTTCTCTAGCAGGCAGTAGCAGTGCATGTGCTAGGAAAAAAAACAGCATCACCTCTTCTGAAGTTTTGTCTTTCTTCTTTCACATTCACTGACAGCAATGCCACCAGACATGGTCTGTACCTACCTTATGTCACTGTTTTGCAGAACAGGATTACTCATTAATTTTCTGTGTCCTGTTCTGTTTTCTGAGTTTGGACTCTGGTGAGGGCAGCTGACTCTTGGCATAGCGCCAAAGGGTTAAACATGAGAAAACTAATCTCCCCTTCAAATCACTCTGCAACCAATGGTTTCTTAATCAAATGGCTTGCCTATGCTCAAGTGCTTTCTGGAGTTTCACAGGTGCAGCTCTCTGGGTACCCATTTGTCTACAGTGTGACTATAATTATTATTTCCTTTCCAGATCACCTAACTGCATTTGTAGTCCCTTCATCCACCTCCTTCTCAATAACCTTCTCGTTCTCTCTTTTCTTATTGGGGTGAAAATTCCCTGAGATGCTGTTCAGCAAGAATTCATGGAACAAGAAACAAATTGTTTCTGGAGAGTGCTATTTACCTTTTTTATTTTCTGCTTTGTTAGCGACGCAGAGGTTTCATTAGCAAGGAACAAAATAAATTCCAGGAACAGCGAATAATATGCACACAAATTATATAAAAAAAACACTAACAACCTTCAAACACAAAAATAACCAAACCTCCAGAAAGAATACAAGCAAAGTATCTACTAATAAGGGAGCAAACTGCTTTCTGGATAATGGTGCAAGATGGAATTAGCCTGTTAAAACTTTGGGAACTAGCAGTGCTGTAACCAAAACCATAGGGGCACTGTGCCTACCCCATGTTATGTTGTAAATCCTTCAGAGACCTGAGTCCAACTGGAAAATGTGTCAAAAGGGTTGTTACCTTTATTTTTTCAGGGTATTCGTAGCCATTGGCTCTGGCAGTTACTATGAACTTCTGTGTGGTGGGCACCTTGGCTCCAAAGTGTGTTAGACAGATTATAGATGTTAGAGTATAATATTATTATATTGCATGTCAAGTACTTTTTCTAAAATGTGGGGTGAGCATCAAACTGGCCTAGCAGAGAGTGCTAAAAGGCAGAGGAGCATTGCATTGGTAGAGTTTGGTCAGATGGAGGTTCTAGAAATAATATACCAGGTGATACTACAGTTGTGATTTAGTTGCTTTACCAAAGCATTTATGGGTTTTCTTGCACTAAACCTACCCATTTCCGCTCTGCCTTTCTTATCCCATGTTCAGAACTCAGTGTTTGCAGCTGCAAGGCAGGTATTGAGTTCCTCTGCCCTGTGGTAGGTGATAGAACTGCAGTGCTTGCTGCATGGTTGTGGGAGGGGAAAGGTTTATCAGTGTGTTATCTGAAACACAGCACCGTGGGAACCGACTGGCTCCTTTTATACACAAGGGGGAATATCCACCAGTCTGTTGTGTCTGTTGCTGGGGAAAAGCCTCCTCCTTGCAACAGGTTCTAGCAGAAAAGCTTTGAATCTGTACTTGGGATGAAGGAAAAAGAAAAAGGAAAACAGCTGCTTCAGCCACCTTCAAGCCTGAGGGAATGGAGCTTGTTAGAGCAGATAACTAGCATACTTTTATGAAATGGATCAAGCCCCCTCACCTCAGGGGAGGAAGTGTGGGGTGTTGATAAGATTGTACCACACAGACGACATTTGGTAATTAGCACTATCTCTAATGTAATCATTCACTAAGAGGTTTAGCTGGGATGTGACTTACCCAGGAGAGGCACTAGAGGAAAGGGGAAGAAAGGACAGGTGAGGAGAGCGAGATGTAAGTAGTCTTTGCCCTTCTTTAATACTATCTGTCTGTGGATCTCAAAGAGTCTACCTCACTTTTGACAACCGTGTAGTAGCCCTGTGACATACAGAGTATTATCCTCTTTTTGCATAGGAAATAATAAGGTACAGTAATGCTGATGACTATGTCTAGGCTGTCTGATGTGTAAGAAACTATGCTGGGAGTAGAACATAAACACTGAGAACAAGCACTCTCCTTAGTGTTTGGCGGTACTGAGATATGCCCAAACCTGAAAGGTGTGTGAATGATACAACTTGTGTTTTTGTACTTCAGGACAAGTCTTGCCATAAGAAGATGGTTGTTCTGGGTTTACTGGAAACAGCATGTCAGTCTCATTAAAAACAATAACATGCCAGTTAATCTTTTTCCTAGAGTCTCTCTTGTGTGTGGCCATGTGCCAGTCAAGAAGATTCAGTGTGATAGCTTAGCCATTTTCTGATCAACTATGCTAGTTGTATCTAAATAAACACCCACTGTGAGCTTTGACGCTGCCATCACTCTGTAGGTTTTGTGGCAGAAATGCCACATGTAATAGTGGCCAGTGATGACACCCTGATCAATTTGGTCTCCAAATTTGCAGGCACTTTTTTTTAAAATCTTTGTGAGAAAGTCTCTGAGGCTGAATTTGAAGGAGGTATGACTAGACTCTTCAGGCATTTGAAAGTTTTCCCCATTTGTAGATTTCATCTCATGCCACAAATTCCCATTGACAGGTGTTATTTTATTTTTCAAACTTTGAAACTGAAGTGTGTTCTTCAGCCTAGGGGGAGGCCTTCATGCTGCAATGCTGATTCTTAGCTGCTTGTAATATTCTTTCATCCAATACCTCTAGCAGTCTTTCTGTGCACACATTTAGCCTCCTCCATTTGATTCCTGCAGAGACTTGGGGTAACTGATTTCTTCTCTTTGCTCTTTCTCTAGTCCAGTTCCTTAGGCATTGCCTTCCTCTCCAGACAAATAAATGCCTTGAGGCAAGCAGACGTCACCATTGTAGTCTCGTTTGCATGGGAAGTTGTCAGGCCTGATCTGACCTGCCTTTCCATCAGGATTATAAAGGTGACGGATAGTCAATTTCAGGGATTCATGATCCATTTTAGCACAGCGCTTCACCTTGCAGCTAAGTAATACGGCTGTGATAAAATCAGCCATAATCACTGCATCTTACTCAGCACTGCCTTGGCCGTAAATATTGCCTTCATATATTAAAAGAAAGAAAGAAAGAAAACCTCAAATGGAAGGAGAGGAAAAAAAAAAATCTCAAGAGAAAAGGTCTGTTGATCATGACTGACCACATTGGTATTTCCTTGTACTGTAGGCTTTCTGAGAGAGGGAAGCAGGGCTTGGAGCTGGTAGGCTCCTTGCAGTTCAAAGGAGACAGTGTAGGATGCACACCTGAAGCATTCCTCATTACTGTGGGATGGTTCACTAGCAAAGCTAAGCCTGGGATGTACACTGCTTGAGCAGCTAATTAACTTTGTTGATGCCTCCATCTTTATTACAAGTGTTTCAAATTCTGAACAATTATCAAAACAATTTCCTTGCTTTCCTCTAAGTTCAGTATTTAAATTCCTGACATTGTGACTGTCTTTTCTCTTTCCCAGAACAGTGTAGGACTGAAATGGAAGCCTGTTTAGCTTCTGATTTTTTTTTTTCTAGATTCATGATTGCCTCCTGCAGCTGTTTGTTCACTGTTGTCCCAGCATCACTGATTTTTGGAGCAAGATCTATCTGTCATGGTTCATTTATGCCATATAACCACCCTGTGCCTCAGAGAGTCACTATTAGATATTAAATCCAGATCCTTCATCTTTTGGACTATGTTCCAAATTGCCACTGTAGTGTTTTCAGTGACTAGAAAAAATACCGCATGTTGCAAGTGTAAATAGGTGACATACAAAAGCTCATCCTGCTGTTATGCTGTCCTGGTCTTGTAGGAAAAAGCCATCATCATTGGAACATATGTGAAGTATTTCTGTCATTGCAACAGACACAAGAAGGTCTCTTATCTAGTCAGTTGAGGTTTTCTGCCCCTTAGTTAACTCTGTGGTAAGACCTAATGCTGGAAGAAGCATGATGAAACACTGGCTTCAAGGACTTTGTGCATGTCCTTAATGGGAAACCGAAAACCAGAAGGGCTTTCAGGAGCTGTCCCCAAAAGGAGGATTGATAAAGGCTCAGCTGCAGGTATAAAAATGGTTATGTCGCAGTGGTTTGTGCAGAGTAGAAGTGAATGATGCTGTTACACTGTGGTTCCCTGTAAAATGGAGGAGCAGTTGGTGGGTAAAAGTGTTGTCCTCTGGTTTTGCTGTACTTTCTCCTATCTAATTGTATAATTCTACTATGTTCTGCTCTGTTTCTTTTTTCCCCCATTAATTTGTGATAGTCCTTGTTTTGCTTATTTAATTTTAGGAAATAGAAAATGGAGAGAAGGGCAAGAAAAAGGGGAACATTGTCCTGACTTTAATCTGGAAACAGATTAAGGGTGCAACATCATAGACAAATTTGAGTTTACATTATCAGAGGGAATAGCCTGTACACTGAACTCCAGGGCTGCCTTCTTGGCTATCTCCTGACAAAGTATGTAACATGGTAGTATTTAGGATTTGCTTAGTCTTCTGCGTGGAACTGCCTCTGCTGAACTTCAGCTGAACTGCATTGATCATCAGTGTTTATTCTATCTGCTCTGGAAATTAGAAGAGAGAGGAGGAAAGGCAAAGTCTAGTTTGAAGCAATGTTGTCTTCAATGAGAATTTAATTCAGATATTGCACAGTTACACTGTGTTGGCCAAATCACAGACCATTATGAGAAAAAAAAAATGACTCAGGTTTCCTGTTCTGTAACCTCTGGATAAACCTAAACTGCCTGTTCAATAGCTGTGTTTTCCACTCTTCCTTGCTTCTAAGAGCAAAATAGGCAAGTACATCTACTGAAGAATCTGTTGGGTGCCTGTATCCACTGTGAAGTGTTTGCCCAGATAGTAAGCATAAAATAGGTTTCATATGGTATCTCATGCGGTCTGCTGGGCAGGGTCTCCTGCCTTGCTCCTTCTTGTTTGTGCTGTCAGAAAGCTAGCTTCAGCAGCTGGCTGAGGCATTGTCTTCCCTAGGGGAACCTTCGGGTAGTGTAAAATGATCCATGCAAACATTCTACTTCCAAGGGGGAAGAGGAGGAGACAGAATTGAACGTGATAGGTCTGTCCTGTGCTCCTTGAAGTCAGGCCTCTGTCTTGCCATCTTCTGATAAGAAATCCAAGGCAACATGTGAAAACCTCAAGCTCTGAAGTAAGGTGGGGCAATCCATACTCGCAATGGGAAATGGCATGTGAAAGGAAAAGGAGGTTCAATATGATGTTGCTGTGACAATGGTTGTTTATGCAGGGCCGAGTATTGTGTTGGTATAAACATCAACACCTTAGTGGCATCTCTGATATTGCCTGAACAGTGGTGTTCTACAGACCCAAAAAATTGAAAAAAAAAAAAAAAAATCCAGGTGAGGAAATGGATGCTCCGAAGATTAGTTATAGGAAGTAGATCTTATTGTCTTAACTTCTTGGGCATTTTCTTTTTTCCTTTTTTTCTTTTTTTTAATTGCTAGTTTGGTAATTTTCACATATTTTGGAGTGTAGTTGAGGCAGGAAAACCAGTTTCACTAAGCCTTAATCCACATTGCTAGTAACCATTTGCACATAGAATCATTATGGTTGGAAAGGACCACCAGGATCATCAAGTCCAACCTTCATCCTAACATCTCTCTAACCAGTAGACCATAGCCTCAAGTGCTACATCTACTCGTTTTTTAAACTCCTCCAGGGATGGTGACTCCACCACCTCCCTGGGCGAGGGAGTATCTCAAAACACTTTGCCTACTACTGCTGATTTACCACCATCACCTGGTGTCCAAGCACAGTGGCCAGGAATGAACTGAGTAAGAGACATAGGAACAATTTCTTCACATCAGAGATGAAGCAGGGTTTTAAAGATAATGTCTGGGAACAGGTCTGTACTGTGACTGTTCACTCTGTGTCTTTAAAGAGGTATTCAGTCCTTAAGGCAAGGGAGCCAAAATCCTGCCTACGTTGCAATCACTTCTCAAAATTTAGAAAGCCTTTACAGTTACGGAAACAAAAAATTCCTGTCTTTCCTCTCACATTGTTTCCTTTTCTTCAGGAAAGACTAAAAATAAAAGAGTGGGCATATTAAATGCATGTTTACAGATGTTGCAGATGTTTTAATTTCTTTTATTTTCTGAAAAGCTTTAGCTACCATTTTCCTTTCCTTGCGGTTAGAAAAACCCCCTTACCAGTTAACCCATCTCTGGTTCTCCCTTTCCCATTCTAAAAATCTCAACTCTAACCTTTCCCTAGGGAAAAAAAAAGGAGGGGGTTATGGGGATAGAGAGAGCATGCATATTGCAGGAGCTTTAGGTAGAAACTACTTCTACTGAGTAAAACACTTCCACTTCCCTGCCATCTGAAGTCAAAGCCTCTACCTGAAGGGATGGATCCCTGCATGACTGTGGTTCTGTCTCAGGAAACACTGGCACAGGTAATAGCACCATATTCCTGTGCTGCTAAACTGGAATAAAGACCCCAGGACCAGAAAGAGTTGATTTCAGTGGGATGATGCCCAGCATATAAAAGCCTAGATGAACACAGGTAAAGCTTGCTCTTCTTGATAACAGAGGAGTAGCAATGGCCTGAAGGATTAAAAGGAACAGCACACATGGTGTAGGGCAGTTGTTTTCCTTTGGGATCAAAGCTGAATGGAAAACTATTCTCCAATATTACCTGCACATTGTCTATCCTGATGTAGAGGTCCAAAACCATGTTTCCATGTTGGGAAAAGCTGCATCTTTGAGGAGATGTTTAGAAGAAAGATGACATAGTGTCAACCCTTTGATTCACTGGTGAGCTCACGGTCTTTGAAACTGCAGTGAGGAGCACCCTGCCCAGCCAGCAGAGCTCTTGGCAAAGAAAATGTTGTGCGTCTGGGTTCTTACCTCAGGTTTTTCCTGAAATAAACCAACTTGTTGCTGTTTTCTCCTTTTGTGTGCTTTTTAAGTGGGTTGCATTGCAAACTATTTGTGCTCAGGTGGCTTTGTTGAAGTACATGCTATGACTTGATTCATTAAATGCTGTCCTTTGGTTCACCTTCTTTTATTGAGAGAGACTTCCCTCCTTAGGGGTGTAATGAAAAGAAGCTTGGTTAACACACTGGTTGTATTTCGCTTGGACCTCTTTTACCCTCCCTCCCCCCTTCTTTGATATCCAGATTAAACTCCTTCTAGGGAACTCCCTCCATCACAAGGATGTTTCTGTCTGTGTTCCTGTTCATTCACCACCTGACCCCCCCAGCAAGTGGGTATCAGCATGTTATTGCTTTTAGTTTAGTAATGCCATCATCTTTGTTGTCCAGAGGTCTTCTGGATCAAATGCACACCTGGGAAAGGGTTGCTGTTTTGGCAAAGAGATCGGTGCCAGATGAATTTAGATCTTGGTCCTTAACTCAGATGCACTGCATGTTAGTTATGACTATAGAAGTCTTTTTTCTCTGATGGTCACTTGGTGTTTCATGCATGTTGAGTGGATAATCCCCTTCCTTCTCCTTCTTCTGGTAGATTAATGCTAGTGCTTTGCAGCATGTGTGGTGTGTCCCAGCAGCAGCCAGAGCTTTCTGAAAAAGGCCTGAGACTTTTGATGAGCTGATTTCTTGGTGCAAGATCTGCTGCACGCATTGGGTTGGGAAATTGCACACTGGGTGTACAACACTGTACCACTGGTCACAGTAAGACAGGAACATGGCATTGTTAATGGCTCTGCTATTATCAGACCTATCTATGTAATAACCTTCAAAAGTCTGGCATTTTTCCTCCACTCCTGGAGACTTAGCTAATAATAGAGGAAGTGTGATCCAGTTACTAGGTCCTCAGCAGTAGTACAGGTACTCTGTGCAGGTAGCATCGTTTGAAAACTGTGGCTTCCTTGAGTAGCAAGTTTCCACATACATTGACCACGCATTTCCATTCCATTCATAGAATCACGTTGGTTGGAAGAAACCTTTAAGATCAGCATTGTTTGTTTGTGGGTCTGCACTCCCTGTGTGTCTTGTGCCAACAGTATGAACAGGTGTGGCACCAAGATACAGTGAGCATCTGGCCCTTCAAAGGTAGGCTGCCCCCAAAACTATCTGTCATGAAACTCGTTTGTGGATGTTGTGCTGTCATAGTGGTAGTCCCAGAACTTCTGGGATACAACTTTTGCTAATGGTGCCAGAGATCTTTCCTAGGCAGCAAACTGGATGTGCCTTGCCCTTTCTTGCTTGTGTTTCGAGTATGTAAACTTTTTTGACTATCTCTAATTCCTGCTACCTCAACTACGTGCTTAAAATGCAGTGACCTAGTGGAAATCACTGGCATGACATGGATACCCTAAAGGAGCAAGTCTTTTTTTGCCTTCATTTTAGAAAACATATGCATGCTTCTGTCTAGCCTCAGAAATTCATGGGAAATGTTTTGCAAGTCTTAGCAAGCTCCTATAACAAGGCTTCTCAGGGGATTTTGTAGCCATTTTTTTATTATTAGGTGTGCATTAACAATGCAAAGCTCTGCAAATCACATGTAAAGGACACAGTGTGCAATTACAGATGCAGAATTGTACAGCAGAAGTGTGACTGTTAAAATCTGAACATATGAATACAAAGATCTAAGCTGTACTGTTTTTCCAGAGTTGTTATTTAGCTGCCTTCCCACCAATCTTCAATTTTTCCTTGCATAAAAATAAAGCTGCAGTCGAGGAGAGTTCCTTCACTGTGGGAATGCAGTTAATCACCTCAGCAGTCCTGGTTCATGAAGTCTGGTAGCTGTATTTCTTAATGGAGACCTAGCACCAGATGTACTAGAGGAAGGTAAGCCATGAAATAGGAGCCAAAGGTAGGCGTAGAGGTATATCATACAGCTTTGTTATATTTCCTACACTGACTATGGTGAGAACACTCCAGTAAGTAAAAATTTCTGGGTGAAAAGGTGGCTGTTCTGTGAATGACATTACAGGTTCGTAAGGTAGGATTTTTTTCTTGAGTGCTAAAACTGGTGCTCCACTTCGGGTGTCTGGCATGAAATATGACACCTGTTTAAACGGGTATACTTTGGCTTTTCATCTAGCATGGAGAAGAAAAATGCGTTGGAGACTACTGAGTTTGTGGTGCTTTGTTGGTGTTTTAGTTACAGTCTGAACACACTACCCTGTTTTTTCGAGAGGTTGGTAACCTGAGCAGCTTGTCATTCATACAGTCCACTCAGCTGGAGGGGACAGGAAAGGTTTTGAGTATTTTCTGTTTGTTTCCTTGGAAAACTGATGGCTTCTCATTCATTTCAATTCAGTGTAGTTTAAACCAAAACTAGCTCCATGTTCTTGCAGGTCTTCTCACTTTTTAAAAAGCAGATCCTCAGGTGATCTACAGAGTCAGAGTTTCAACAACTTAATGCTATCTGTAGATGTGCCCCTGGGTCTCCTAGAATGCAGTAGTTTTCTGAATTTTCCACTCATCAGAGGATGTCTAGGGTAAAAAGAATATAAATTTCAAATGTTGAATGGAAGCAGGAAAAGAATCCCTTAGGGCTTATTTTACACAGGGAAATGAACTGGTAGAACTGTAGTGGAATAATTATACCACTATGGCATAGCCATAAATGAGATAGATGCTTCTGATACAATTACTCTTACTTTTATTCTCAAATACAGTGCTCACATAGGGAGTTATTCTGCTAGTGCTACAGCAGATGATTATTATTATCATGATTGTTGTTATTTATTAACCAGCATTTAATTTAACACTTTTTTTGTGCTGCAGATCTCGAAGTGCTTGAAAATTAAATCTGTATTGTCATTCCTGCTTGAAGTACCACTGTTATCCTTCAGGCCAGTTCATACAAACTCTTAGAAAAATCTTCAGACCTTCTTTATTCATAGCAAAAATGAAAAGAAAAAAATGGGCACATACCCAAGTATTTTTCCTTTGCTGATCATCTTAAATATACATAGCTTAGAGCCAAAAAAGATAGGTTGTGGGTTTTTTTTTTCCCCAGCTCTGCTACTGACTCTCTGTATGTGACCTTGGCCAAGTTTTTTCACTTTTACAAATGAGAATAATAGTGCTGACCTTGCAGAGGTATTATGAGGCTTTATTTCTAAAGCTTGCAAAGCCTTTTGAGATCTTAAAGTGGAAGGAGATAGCAAAGTTTAAAGTACAACTATTATTAAACACATTTATCATATGGGTTGGATACAGATGTTTCAGCCATCTGATCTGGGTCTTTTTCATTTTTAAACTTCAAAGCCTAATTGAGATTTAGATTCTATAAGTTTCACTGATTGCTTTATTTCCAGTGTATGGATGATGCTGTACATTCTTTCCCTCCCGCAACCCCGTAAAACAAATCTATGGCCAGCCTCTGTCCATTCCACTTCCCTTGTGGCCCTTCACCAGTAGATGGAGGCTGATGTGGCAGAGCTGACAAGATCAAGTGTTGTTAGGTCACTGATCTCTGCACTGAGGATTTTAATTAGACTTATCTTCTTGAGCCCTGAGTGGCCTAACTGTTGCTGGGGCTCTTGAATCTTCTTGAGAGACTGGGTTGCAATCTTTGCAGGGTAATGCTTATTTTTGATACCTTATCTTTGCTGCTAAAGAAAAATCATCCCTTTTGTTGTAGTTTCTGAATGCCATGAAGTGATTCCATAAAGGCACCTCATTAGCATCTGTTGCTTTTGCCCGTTGGTTTCCATCTTTAACAGCCTCTGTGGTTGAATGCCTTTCCTGAACCCTCCAAAGCAAACAAACAATGGGTTTTTTTCCTAACAGAACTTTATTTCAAGTGTCAAGCACATCTTATGCATGAGGAGATGCTGGGAAAAACAGACTGTACATCTTTTACTTGAGGCAATGTATTTTACATGTCTTCAAAGTGAAGTAATGCTTAAGTGGACAGTACCTGGTAACCTTGAAACACAGCCCCCTTGCATAGACCCATCAGTAATTTCTACAAAGCAAATGAAACTCAGAAGGTGAGCATTTGACAGACAGTTTGTTCACTATGCTGAGATCTCCACTCCCACTGGAAAATTTGGAGGGATCTGTATAGGGAGAAAAAGTTGAAAACCAATGCTTTAGAAAGTCCCAGTGTTGTGTTTCTATAGCTGATGGTGGTGCCCGTCTGAAACAAGGGAGCTTTGTCTGAATGAGGTGCAAAGCCAAACTGTTGGCGCCTTTCTGAATGTATTCTTTGCAACACATGATAGATGACAGATTAACTGCAATGCCTTGGTCTGATCTATGGCAGGTGATGGCACTGTTTAGCTCTTTTCCTTTGAAGTTTCAGTTAGATGTGGATCAGCTCTATTGTATAGTGGCTTCCAATTTCTGTATCCCCACAACAAATGCTTCAGTAGGCATCTTTAGATGGTGGATGTCACACCCCCTCCTCATGAAAAGCTCTGTTCTCTTTGTGCCAACCAAATTGTATGGCTGGTGGAGACAATTATCTTGCTTTGGCTGCCACAGGATAAAAGGTGCTCATGGAGTTCTCTTTAACTGAGGCTTGCTGGTGTCTCTTCCAGCCTAAGTCCAGTACTTCTTGTATTCAACCAAACAGAAAGGTGATTATTAAAAGTTGAAAGCCTCAGATTTTGGCTGCAGTTTGCTCTGCTTCATCATAGAATACACTATTTGAAAGACAAGGAAAAAGTAGGGAATGATTGTTGGCATTATGGTATTGAATAAGGTTTATAATAGCAATAATCCTCCATGAAAACAGTTGTTATCATAGTTAATGTCTGCTTTGTCAGTGTGTTAACCTTCCTTGGCTTTGACTCGGGCCATTAGATGACCAACCATTCGTTAAACACCTGGGAGCGACCAATTTCAGGGGGAATATTATGGAGTTCATTTGCTAAGTGAAGCACTTGAAATCGCACATATGTGTCACTTGCTGCCACTTATGCATGTGTACCTGTACCAGCTCTCACATGCATGAACTTGACCATAGACATGGTTCTCCGTTCTCATATGTGTTCTCATTTATGCTCTGGCGTGCGCTGGTTCATGTCCTCCCATGTTAGGCCCGACTCCAGGTAATACAGATGGGCTTCTAAGAGGAGGAAGGAATATGTGTCTATGAATTGGTCTGAGAAATTGGGAGAGGCATACTCCCAGTTTTTTCTCACCTTTCTGTAGTTTCTGCTTTTTCTACATTTTAGTTTCCTTTGTTGTTTTTCCTAAAACAGTTGTGCTTTCACCTAACTTTCAACAGCACAGTCATCCAAATGCAGTCTGAGTGATCCCCTCTGAACTGCATTGATATTGTCACTCCTTCTACCTTAACTTGCTCTTTTCCCAAGATACTGACTCTTTTCTGATGTTTTTGACCATGTGTTGCTAACTTTCCTTGGTATCTTTCATGACAACTGAACGTAAGTCTTAGTCTTCTACTTTTAAGCTTGACAATTACTTTTACCACCTCTTTTATTGTTTTCCACTGTTCTTTTGCTTTTCTCAAGTTAAGTCAGTCACTTCCCAAAATAAATAAATAAACTATGTTAGAGACCTAAATGCTTTTTCCCCACTGAAGAATTTGTGCTGTCATGTAGCACTGGGAGCAGCACCCCTCCCATATTCTCATAGCCAAGGCACATCTGGACTGGTTTTCTCGTTTTTTAAGATTCTGCTGTGTACCAGAAGAGTTGTTGTTCATACACTACGGAGAACATGGATCCCACCATGTGCCCCTTTGCTTCTTTATTTGTGCCTGTGAAATGTTATGTAAAAATATTGAACTTTATATGCTTCATCAGTGTATGTTGTGAGTATAAATCTGTTTTCTCTCATATCAATTACAGAGAAATTTACTGGTTTGTATAAAAATGACCTGTGTGTATTCTCCTGCTGATAACCTCTGCTTGCATTTTAGTCTTTAAACGTTCCCTAGGGCAGGGATCATATCTTTCAGAGTATCTGGAAAGCAGCTAGAACATAGCAGTGCATCTTCATGCAAAGACAAAAAAAAAAAAATTAGGATTGCAAAGGTTACAGTGAAAGCTCCTCCCGTTGAATATTGAAATCTATTTGAAAAGATAATGCTAGACAGCACACTATGGCAGGAGCAGCAAGAGGGCACACCAGAGTCCCTGGCACCCCTTTGCTTGAAAAGGAAATGGTACCTTGTGCTTCAGATATGCAAATGCAGATGCTCTTTATACTTCCTCAGCACTTTAGGAATTAAAATGGAGAAAAAGATTCTCCTTCAGTGCCAGCCACTCTTAATTGCACCTCTCTGTCTCAGTATGAATTTCGTTACTTTTTAAGGGCTCCCCTGTCTTTCTGGAATGTTAAAGTGCTCTCACTTGCTGCTTGGACACTCCCAAGTGCTGCTCGCTGCAGGTGTCAGTCTGACAGTTTACGAGAGCACTTCATAATCCCATAAAGAGAGAGGAGAGCACTTTGCGATGCACAGCCAGAGATGCTGCTTAGCTTCATGTGCTCTTCACATGCAAATTAGGAAGGCTGCTTTCACTACACAGACCCTTCAAGACACACAGAAGTGCAAACATTTTCAGACAGAGTCTGTATCTGGTAAGCAAACATCTTTAACTTTCTCCAAATGCATCTCCCTTGTCCTCCTATCAAATAAAAAAGCAAGGAAACTAAGTAACTAAATAAATAGTTATTAGCAATAGTTATATTGACAAAACTAAATAAACTAAATAGCTAAATAACAGGATTTCCATCTTGTCCTTCTGTGAGATTCCAGATCCAGAAAATAATCACATGCACAAGAAGAAGTTCAGACTGCTGAAAAGTTGGACATCCAAGGAACCAAGATATAATGACCTTTGAGATCATGTGGTTTTAAAACACAATAAGCCTAAGGTTATCTTTTTTATTCCTGAGCCATTAGGATGCACTTGGTTCATGTTGTTTTAGCTTTTTAAAAATTGGAATGTTTATATCTTTTTTATTTTATTTTAAAAAAACAGCCAAAGACAGAAAAAAACCCCAAACCTAAAAAACCTAGGGGTGTGGTTTTTCTCTTCAGAAAGTAGTGGTTTAGAAGTAAAAAAGCCTTGCTTATAAGAAGACTTGTTCAGAGACTGGCATGAGGAGTGCCCTTAGGACACTGTATTGAAGCATAAATAGCAAGGGGATGAAATGTTCAAATTGCAGTTCCTTCTTGCCTCTTTGGTATGTTTAATTTACTTTTAATATAATTATTCATTACTTAGTGCAGCCAAACATTATTTACCTAAATATCTGTCGTATAAAATGTGTTTATCCAAAGTGAGGTCGTATCACTCAGTTGTTTCTGACATATCAAACAGTGCTCTGTTCTGCAGAACCTTTTACCAGCATGCCTTATGTGACCTCCTATTCCTGTCAGATAAATAAAGGAAGGTGAGAGCATGTTTTAAAATGCTGTCCTGCTTATCTCTGGATTTATAAAACACTGCTGCTAGAATTTTGGGCAATGTAATGAGCTGCTCGCTCACTAGTCACTCGCATAGCGTTCTGTCACCCAAGCACGGAGGGTATTTTCCACAAGCAAAGGGAGATAGTGAGAGGGGGATTAAAAATACAGAGGGCTTACTCTCTCTTCTGACTGATGTTAAGCATAGAACAAAAGTGTGTCCTTTTGGAGTCAGTGGAGTTAGACCAATGTTTTACCAGTAAAGGATGGGAATCAGGCCAATGACGTGTTTAAGTTTTGTAAGCTGGGATGTGTTGAGTTCTGGTAACTGTCTGGGCTTCTGGGGGTGATGTAATTTCCCACAGTTCTTACCTCTAGTTAGCATCACATGTAAATAGAGCTATTGTAATCCATACTTTTAAGGCATATAAGTGGCAAATTAGCAGCTGATACTGCAGGAAGGTATCAGCCAGCTTTCCCGCAGCTAGTGCTGTGTAGGGCATTAGGGATTAAAACAAAAGCTAGCAAACTAGATGGCGTTAGGGATTGGTAGTATGAGTGTGATGGCTTTTCACTTCCATGTCACAGATTTGAATGCAGCCTAGGAAATGAAAAGGTGTTAGCTACTTCATGGTGGTGTCTCAGGTGAATATATAGGCTTCACATCAGTTCCTTGTTGTTGGATTGAGGAATGTTGAGCCGAACAGAAATCCTTCCATTGATTTTGTTGACCTCTGTGAGCTTTGGGTAACCTTTGGGCAGCTGTGTAAATTTCATATCCCCAACTTGTGAATGCTGTCTAGAAGAAAGTCCTGTCAGAAGGGCCAAGTGTGAGGTCTTATTTCTGGCTTGGAGACAGTCCCTCTGTATCAGCATTTGGACATGTCTGTGGAATAAGGTGTGGAAAGCAAGCGTTTCCTGCCCTGTGAATTAATAGATAATTTAGTGGGAGTGGTAATATACAGCATATTAAAGCCAAACCTCTCCCCCCTCCCAAATTAACACCACCAACAATAAAAATACCCTTTATTATAAATGCCTGTGTAAATAGTGCCTATCTGAATTCTCACAGTATGTTGCACTAGCCTGTGTATAATGTCCCTGTGTGTCATTCCTCTCCCTGCTGATTCTTAGCACCTTTTATCCAAGGTTCTCAAAGTCACTGTGAAGCAGTAACAAATTAAGCTACACAGTACCCCTGCTAGTTAGGTAAATGCCATTTCAGTTTCCACAGATGGGGGGGAAATGAGGCACAAAGAGGTTAAGTGCTTCACCTAAGGTCATGCTCTAATGCATCATTGTCTTTTTTCTGCATGGTGAGGGCTCAGTCCCCCCTGCTGGAAAAACTGCTCAGACTGTTCTCTGGCTCTAAGCATATCTCATGAATCCCATTCATATAGACAAAAAATGGGAGCTTGAATTATACTCTCTTGTCCCTCAGCTACCTGAAGCAGCCTCCTGAAACTTGAATTAAAGGACATCTTTATTAGCTATCTGTAGTGATAGTAGTTGATAATGACTTGCTAATACCTCTCTATGGTATAGAGTATAGGGCAACATAATAATTGTGTATTACATCTTTGGAATGAAGCACAGGTTAGAACTGTGTTATGACTGCTGGTTCTGTGGTATGGAAAAGGCCTTATGGTGGCTTGAAGCTTCCTGTTCCTGCATGTTTTCGGGAGATTAGCAGCATTCCTGAACACAGTCATGCTTTATTTCTGTATGGATTAAACTTTTACAGACACTGCCATCTTCACGAACTTGTCATTCCCCTCCTCTCCCTTAGCCCCATAGTTTTGGGAAATGGCTGTCATCACCATCTTGCTGATGAGGGCAAATGGCTGAAATGACAGAAACGTCATTCTGTTTGCAAACAAGATGAAAGAAAACCTGAAACTCAAATGCATTTTCAACCATCAAGTGGAGAAAACTGTCACCAGATCAAGACTTGATGGTAAAAAGATTCCTCTCCTGTTCTCATTTTGTATGCAGGCAGAAGCAGGAAACGATGAAGACTAGAAAAAACAGGTTTCAGGATCCAACACCCACAATTCTCTAGGGGCTCATAGTCTTGTTTGTTTGTTTGTTTTGTTTGTTTTTTAATTCTTTTTCACAAGAGTATCCAGGACGTGTGAATGATCATACAGTCTTCCACTCTCAAGTGGTTTCAAGTCTGTTCTTTAGCATACAGATCACAGACTCTGTATGAAAGTACAGAGCCTCCTAATGTGACAGCTCTAGGGGGTGAGTCTGAGCTGATGAGACAAAGTTTTGGTCTCTTGTAAAGACTTTGGTTTTAGTGTACTGTCTTCAGAAATACTTGCAGATAACTTTGTTTTTCCCTGCCTGGTTTTCCTCCTTGTTACCTCTCTGGCCAGTCAGTAGTGAGTGTTTGCTGAATTGTTGTCTCCTCACACCTCTGTGTATAGTATGCCCATTGCTCCCACCATCCCTGCTTTGGAGCTGTTATATATAGCAGGTTGCTATGCTGGTCTCAGCATGATGAACAAGAGCTTCATCAGCATTTAAGGCTGCATGCCACTGATTGGAGGGAATGGAATGGAAAGGAAGATACTAATCCTCCTGCTCTGCCTGTCAGAATGTCTTATCTTGTTTCACACCCACTCACATATGTCATATGTGCACTGGTGTGCACACATGAACATTTTATTATTAATCTGCTCCTGACATGGCTGCTTCTGAAATTTGGTGGCATTTGATTAGCTGTTTTCCATTCAGGTATCTGTTTGGCTAAAACTATGTCATTCCAACCTCATCTTGAAAACTCTATAGAGTTGTGGAATAACATTTGGAAGCCAGAAGCAGGACATGAGAGCTTCTCTAGCAGAGCTTGTTGTCACTGTTTTGCAGAGTTGGGAGGAACAGCTGTGCATTGTTCCTGCACTGGTGTTATTACTCTTTCATATAAACCACCCTCTGTGAAGGCCAGTTGGAGAAGTGAGGACAGAAGTCGTCACATACCCTTTTTGAATCTGCAGGTCACACATCGTCAATTACTTTTTGACAAGGTCAAGAAAGAATCTTGAGAAGAGTCAAACTCCATAATTAAATGCCATCCCCCAGGTAGCTGATGTGTACTGAAGGACTCTGAAAAATACTGCGGCAAACAAGGCTTGACTTTTTAGTTCTCTAAGGAGCAGTTTTATGGTGCCATTGAAGTTGCATCATCAAGAATCCTCTAGACTTCTCCAAACAGCAGATGAAGTGAAATAGGTGTAAGCCTTTACATTACATACATTTGAGGGTGTAAAGTTGACCCTTATGCTTTACATAACATCTCTCTGATTGCAGACAGTAGTTCTTTCTGGTTGTTGAATCCCAGATTCTTCGGGGGGGAAAAAATGTAGTCACTTTAAAGCAGCCCAGGTTGTCCTGGGCTTAACTCTATTCTGATACAGATCTATCCCTATCTATACAGATGTTTGCAAGTACATGTATCCATCCTTGCTTGTAGGCATCTCCCCTCTTTCTTTCTCATACAAGTATAGACACACATCCATGCCCCTTTCTACTTCTAGTTTTTGGGTTAGTGATTACTGTAAAAACACAGGAGGCTCTGCTTTTGCCTGGGTCTTCTAGATGCTCAACTTTGGTTGCTCGAGACCACAGTAGTACTGGCAGCAATGCTGGGACAGGGTTTGCAAAGATAAACATTGTGAAATGCCTACCTGTCCTCTGAGAAGGGCTTTATCCTAGGAGCTCAACAGTAATTGGTGTCCTAATCTTTCAGGTTAAGTGCAAGCTTAGGGTACAAGGATGAAGCTGCTTCCCACCTTCTCAAAAGTATGTTTTTGCTTTACATTCCTTAAGTATCACTTTTTTACAAGTGGCTAGAGAAATGAATAACGTTTCTGCAAATATATATATATGCATTCTGATAATAAGCTTTTCCGAATCAAAGTACTGAGAACAAAGTCCTTCACAAGTGTACCCAGAGGACAATGTACATAGACTCTGTGGCCTGAAGTTAGTTATACAGCCCTTAAAGTAAATAGGCACATAATAAGTCCTCATTGAAGTCAATGGGAAATAGATAGCTAAGTTCTTTTGAACACTTGCACCTTAAGCAGTTGTGGCAAGGTGAGATCCTGGAATGTGGAAAAACAGAGGAGCTGGAAGGTTCGTTTGTGTTATTTAGGTGAGTCTTAACAAGGAGCCTTACAGTAAGAAGAGAAATTCTTTTCTCCAGTATGCACAAAAGGAAGTTTAAGGCTCAATAACCATTAAAGCTTCTTCTTTTTTTTTTTTTTTCAGTTGGTCTTTACTAAAAGGATCATTCTATTCCACAGGCAGGGAAACTGAGGTAGTACTCCAGTCACTCATAAAATTTCTGACAGAATAGCAAGCAGAATACAAATTCACTGACTTCTAGTACAAAGCTAGAAATTACCTTTTCACAGGAGGGCACGCAGGAGTTTTGATATGGGGACACAAAAAGGAGGAATAAAGGATGCATTGCCTTTACACTGGTTCTTCAAGTGCTTCTGACAACCACCCTAAATTTTTTAAAAAGTTTTCTGTTCCTATGTAGACAGCCCTAGAAGTTCACCTGCTTAGGCAAATCTCTTGAGCTAGAAACCTAAATTAACAACTATGTTGGCTCCTGGTGGAGGGAGATAAAACAGTGGTGATTAATCAATCTTAGGGAAATTAAAATCCTGAGCTTCTGTGAATTTCAGAGTAGTTGTAGAGTTTGTTTTGAGGTCTGGGAAAGGGTTCCAGCCCTCTCTATATACTTACCCAGGCAGAATGTGTTTGTTGACACTAGCCAAAAGCATAAGCTAAACAGAATTGCCCAGCTATTGCAACAGCAGATTGCCAGGGGAATGCAAACACCCATAACCACATCTGCCTCCTTAGCAGAGCATGGCCACCACCAGCATTGAGAAAGGATGTATGCAGCAGTGACTGCCTTGGTGACTGGAGCCAGAATTGCCCCTGCCTTCCTCATCTTCCCCACAGATGCTGCAAGTCTGACCCTGCAGGGATCTCTTCCAGTTCCTGAGACAGGAATAGACTGATCTCGGCTGTCATCCATTGGATGGCAACCTTCAATTTCCCCCATGCTGCTGCGAAACTTGGAGCTGATTATTCTGTTCCCTGGGGATGATCTGGGTTCCTGGGAAACAATGTATGCTGCAACAAGGTATTTGGTGTGAACTTCACTAAATTATTGACTCTCCTGAGAAGCTATCAATGTGTAGGTGTGCTAGCCCTGATGCATTTAGCTTTCAAGTCCCTGTACCAAATAAGCCTACTCTTGAGCATTTACAGAGACCTTCTGGCTGGGCCTGTGTCACTACATAACTTTAGAGTTGCATATCTTCAATCTTGCATTGCGGAATAAGAAAGTCTGTGCACTTCAATTGTTGCACATATAGCAACCTCACTCTATCTCCAGCACATAAACTCTTGTGTAATCTCTGTGTCTTCTTCTGCATTTAAAGTCTTATTTAGCCAGAATCCTGTTGCTCATTCTTAAATTGCTGAAGAAGGACAGGACATAGATCAAGATAAAGAAAATTAATAAGAGTACTCTCTTGACTCACTATGAGGGTGGTGAGTCACTGAAACAGGTTGCCCAGGGAATTTGTGGTTGCTCCATCCCTGGAAGTGTTCAAGGCCAGGTTGGATGGGGCCTTGAGAAACCTGGTCTAGTGGGAGGAGTCCCTGCCCATGGCAGGGGGGTTGGAACTAAATGAACTTTAAGGTCCCTTCCAACCAAAACCATTGTATGACTGTTCTAGCTTCCATTCAACATCTGTGTAGAATGTGAGAGACAAATACTGAAAGATTGTCAGCACTGGTATGACCATTCCTTTCTTTTCTACAGGACTTCAAAGTGCAAATTAAGAGTAATGAGGAAAAAGTTGCATCGCTGGCTCTTTTTTGTTGCTGGGTAAAGTAGGGTTGTGGATGGACCTAAAACCATGTGTATAAAAAGCTATATATGAGAAACCTGTGTATAAGAAGCTGGTACATTGAAAAACTCAAAAAACAGAATTGAAATGGTAGTTCTAAAGCTTCTTGGGGGAGGAGGGAGAGCCCAGTCATGTGTTGCAGGTGTCAGGAAGGATTATACTACATTCAAGGAGAAACACTGAAAGCAGAAAAATCACCCTAGTAATACATGCTTTTGGTGGTACATCAAAGGACCTGTTGTCCCTTCTTGATAGGCCTTCCCTTGGCATATCACTGGTTCCTACCAAGGAGGTTCCAAGGAGGAACCCCTTCTTGGCATATCAGTGAGCCATAGGTGTGAAATGGCCACAGCTTCACTTTTGGTGCAGGGTATATTTTTGCTCTTTAGATACACTGCACTGATTAAAACCTTGTTTGCGCCCTTCAAGGGATACATACCAGAAATGTATGAAAAAAATGTTGCAAGCAGCAAAGATCTTAGCCTTTATTCTTTGTTTTTCCTGTCCTTTGTTAATGTTGGTAGTCTTGGGCATCTTGCAAGGATTTAAATTTAACTCTTTGCTCCTTTTAGGGGTATTTAGGAGAGAAGTTGTGAAACTGTGGATCTTCTTCTGGTGACTGACCAAGTGTCATCACACATGTAGGGAAATCTGAAAGTTTACTTAAAAAAAGCAGAACACTAGAACAGAAATAATTAATTCATAGCAACATTCAGAATGGTTGGAAAAGCTATCTTTAAAATTTCTTGTGTTAGAATTCTTCTTTCTTCAAAATGGATTTTGAAGTATAAATGGGAATTTCCTTTTAGATGTTTATGAATATAGCTTTGATGATTGTTTGTGTTTAGAATGACTTTTTGTCTTGAGAACTTCATTGACTGATTTAAATCTTGGGGGGAAATGAAGCCTGAGCTAAAGTGGATTTTTAGAATGTTTACTTGGAAAGAAATTTTGAAGTCTCAATTTTCTGTTTTCAATTATCTCACAAATCTGCCTGAAGATCTAGGAAGAAAAAATCTTTAGATTAAGACATTTATTACCTGTTATAGCTTGGCTCGTTGTATCCACTTTTCTGTCCTACTCAAGGCCATGTATAAGCTCATGACATTCAAGGTTTGCTTGTAAGTGATTTTCAGAGCAACACCTTTCCACCAGTGAACCATGTCAATGACAGTGTATGATGGCATTCTGGATGTATGTTCTTCATCTCAGTGCTCCGGTGATATTAACCCTGTTGCAGATGGTCTGCATCCTGAATAAGCACTGTATTCCAAAGCAGGTTATTTGTGTCCCTGTGCCTTTAGGTTTGAGCAGGAGAGTTGAACATCATCTCCGTAAACATCTCTGGTTAAAGTGGGTCATTAATTCTTTAAAATGTTTTGCTGTCAAAATAGCAACATTAAGGGATGTTTGTTTTCTTTTAGCAACTTCCTGCAGCTTACAGAAAAATGTTTTTCTGGTACTCAGCTTCCAAAGTTTTCCCGATAGATACACTCGCCCACTTTAGGCAACAGTAAAAAGTTGGAAAGACAAATCCTGCTGTCACCTCTGTAACATCACTGCTGTAAATTCTTCACTGACTTTAGGGCAACATTTTCATGCTGAGTGCCCATGTACAGGTGGGGAAGGAGGGAATGTGGGCCTTTTATTTGAATATAGAAAGGTGTTTTCAGAGGTGCAAATGGAAGGGAAGACACCAGTCGCTGCTAGATGGCCACACCTGGGTTTGGTACTTAATTGCCACTAACTTTTTAAATTCCTCTTTTTTTGAACAACTCTGGTGATGATGTGCAAATAATGATAGCTCCAGCTCACTCTGTATACCCCTTCTGAGTCTCTAGGGATGACAGAAAGAAGGAGCAGTGACAACTTGGGTTCAGCAGAGGCAACAAATTTGATTAAATCTTCTTGAAGGACAGGTCCATGATAGAAAAAGGAGCACATTTTGCACTCATCTTTTTTCTTCCAGGATCTTTAACACACTTTAAAAGATTAATTCCCAGCTAGCTCTAATTGGGAGATCTACCATTGCCAGCAAGATTATTTTGGGGTTATTAATCATTTCCTCTGCGGTCAGTAGAAGAAGGTGCAGAGCTTAGATCTCTGCTGCCTGCTCAAGGTTTGAGATAACCTGTAAACTCTGCAGTCATGATGCAAGAAAACATTTTTAATGCTCTTAATGTTGCTGGATTTTCTACTCTCATTTGTGCTGATCCTTACACAGCTCTTTCTCATTTGTTTGTATACCCATTTTTCTGTGTCTGTCTCTCTGTCTTGGTCTTTATCTCATTCCCCCATACATCCTTTTTGTTTTTCATCCTCCTTGTGCTTCATCTTTGTCTTAACTCAGTCTCTATTCCTTTACTCTTGTTTTTCCCTTTGTCAACATATTTTCCTTTGGTCTTTTTCTGTGCGTGTGTCTGTCTTTTCCTCTCTACTCTCCCTTCTCTACTCATCCTTTATCTCTTTCCCACTCTTTCTCTTTTTTCCAATTCCATTAGCGAAAGTAGATAATAACTTGTGAATTCAAGTGGAACTTCATTTCTGAAACCGTACACTCGTGCTGGAACCCATTAAGCTCGATAGCGAGAAATGAGAGAAATCATAATTATCAGGCCAGTAAAATACATGAAACATAAAATTTGTCAGGGAAAGTAATTGAAATTATTGGAGCAGTTGGGTCCTGGTGCTGTGCAGACCCTCAGTGATAATGGAAAGGTTACGGGCAATGTTTAGCAATGCTGATGAGGCCCAAGGTGACTCAATGCCACCACAGTCAGCAACTTTATGCTCTGCTTACATTAATTTGCTAATCCATCTTTGGAAATGGCCAGGCTGAGCAGTGCATCGGGGTTTGTAGAACCCTCGCCAAAGAGCTGGTGTAGCCAATGTTGCAAAACTTTTGCTTTCGTTTTCCTGTTACTTCATCTCGCTCTCTTCTGCTCCTTTTCACATCTCTTTCTTTCATCTTCTTTAGTCTTCCCATCCGTTTCCCACTGGAGCCATTTTAGAGCCTGCCTGTACAGTCACAATATGTTGATTATTTAAAGCTTGTACTAAGGCAGTCCCATCCATTTCTCTAGCATTCCCCTCTGAGAAGCTGTACGTACTTGCAGACTACCAGGCAAGTCCAGGAGCTGTTGCTGATGTTTCCATTCTCTCTTTGTGGGTGGGGGAGCTAAATCAAAGGAAACTGAAGTTGTCAGGGTCCAAGCTGAACATAATATATTTATGTTTTTGGTTACACTATCCCTCACCGCTAGAGCCCTCATCTATTTCTTGACTAAGGAGATTGCAAAGGCTGTTGCAGAGCCAGTGCAGCTTTCAGTGCAACTAGCCGGGGGATTTGTGCCGGTGCTGATTCAGTGCATGCTAAGTATCCCTTTGGATTCTGTGTTGTATAATAAAATGTTATTGCATCTGCTCCAGCAAGACAGCCTTGAAAAATTGGCACAAACGTTGATCAGACAAGGTACAAAATCTACTCGCCCACTCTCATAAAGGCAAACAGTAATGAACTATTTGTTCTGCATGGAGAGAATGATTTTGCAGGGCTCCTTGTTTTTAAAGGGAAGGAGAGAGAGCAAACAGCATCTGCTTCTTTTTAGAGCATGAAACAGATTGTAAGAGTTACTGAATCATCCAGCCCCCTGTTTCTTTCTGAAGGGTTAATGTCATCTGGAAAGGAGGATGTAGTGGTCTGCACTTTCTCCTTAGGATTGCTGTTGAGGTGCCGAGTAAACCCTGATCAAAGCAGCCTGGTCTTCTCCTTTGTTTCTGTACCTGCCATCACCCTCTTCCTACCTGTCTTCTTCCTGGTGTGTCTGTCCAGAGGCTTTTTCACTCCTCTGGAATTTCAACCCAGCCATGTGCATGTTCACAGATCATTCATGGGCCATTTTTCAAGGAGATTGAAATGCTCTCTGCAGGGCACCCGCTTCAGTCCTATGTAGCACAGGTATCATCACCCCATTCCAGCAGCTTGCTGTCAGGCTCCTGTGGTACAGGTTGAGGCTATTGGTTCTGAAAAGACCTGAAAGCCTAACAGATCCCGTCTACACAGTAGGGGCATTAAAATAATCATACTGTTGCAATCCACATGGAAAGAGTGGTAGGTTCTGTTATGTTGCTGGTAGCTTCCTTTTACTCTCTTCAACCAACTTGTTCAGTGCTTTCCTAGCTAGCTGGTTGCTTTTACAGGAGGGCTGCCTTATCTAGCTAGGTGCACTATTAAAAAAAAGAAAACCTGATAAAACAAAAAACCCCAAATTTTAATGAAATTAAATTCTCTCACCTTCCAACAATTCTTCCCCCGATGTGGTGCGAAGCCTGTCATTTTCACAGCAAATACATTTAGTGCTGCTAGATTTCAAACCCCAGAAAAAATGGTGTTTAATGAACTGTCCGAACAACCCCTTAGCAGCAGCAGCAGGAGTAGCGTAGCTTATTAAGGCTGATGCCTCTGTTCAAAGCAGAGCTCCTTATTATAGGGAATATGTTACACATAGCTTGTCTGAGAGGGCCAATTGTAGATATCTCTTCTATTACCATTAATACTGTTCTGATGCAGTTACAAAACCACTGGGTAGGACTTTGCAACCGCAATTTAAGAATAATCTGTGGTCATTTTTCTGGCAGTCCCCCCTGAAACTCTTGTCTGGCACTGGGTTTAAAACACCCCTGCATGGTCCCATCAGAGAAAACAAGAAATCAACAGCTGTAATGCCAGCGGATAATAGAGAAGTTATATGGCTTCGGAAGAAAATGAGGCATCATTACAAATGGCCTGGGAGCAAGAATTATCACCAGCTTGTGAGATGGTTGGAATGCTCTTTCTCCCCCTGACACTTGGGTAGATAGTCTTTACATTTAAGGGACTGAAGATTATATTGGTATTTCTGTCCCTGGGAGCCCGGTTTCTCTAAGTGGTTGAGCGAAGTAGTAAGGAAGCCTGGGGCAAGATGGATCATTTTCTTCCTCACTGAACTGGTTTTCGCTTCTGGCAAAATCTGGCCCTGCTGTTCTCTGGTGGACTAAGCACTGCTCCTTCTGCATTGGCTCAGACCTAGAGGGTGAAAAATAGCTTACCAAGAAAAGTGTAACGTCCAGATTCCTGTATTTGCACCACCCTCTTAGAGGCAGTTTTCTACCCTAAGGGGTGTCTCAGAAGCATCTCCAGTGGTGCTAAATACAGTTCTCCATTGTCCTGGGAAGCAGTGTCTGTCAAGCAGCATGCTTTCTGTGGGCATCATGTTGCCAACCCATGAATTTATGATGAGACTTTTGAGCATCCTTCTGCCCTGAAAGAATCCAACAGCTGAAATGTATTTGTGAAAACTTCTGCTTTATTTTTTAAAATATGCAAAATAAGAAAGAGTTTTCTGCTGCTCTGGTTGCAGAAAAATACCTAGAAATATCACACATTTATAGCCTCAACTCTGATGTCAAAATTCAGAGGGAAAATTAGAAAAAAATTAGTATTATCAATAACAATTATTTTGGGGGATGTTTCATAATTTTTTGTTGTGTTCACAATAATTTGTAACATGAATGGAGATTCAAAAGGGTTACTTCAAAATATAAATCCCAGGGTATGGTCCTTATTCCCTTAGGAGCATTGTGGGAACTGAAATCTGATGTTATCTCTAAACTTGTGCTGTCAGTATAGGTTTTGTTGAAGTACTCAACTAGGGTAGTAAAAGTAGATTAATTTGTTTCGCTGTAACAAGTATTTTCTCTCCTGTTATGAGACTTCATGCAGTAGCACAACTGAGAACTGTGTAGGTTGAAAATACTACAAAGTGATGTTTAAATCCAAGGAAAGATCATTATTTTTGTGATGAAGAGATTAGGGAAAAAATAGTTCTGAAGCTGTCTTTTTTTCCAAAGGGAATCAAAAGCAGTTTTGGTGGTAGCAGTGAAGTTCCATGGCTTCAAAACTTTTTTCAGTTTTGCAGTTCTAAAATTAAAATCAAAGCTGCAGAGAAGGAAGACTCTTGAGTGGCTTAATCTGCATATCTTCTCATTAAAAAAAGAAAAACATATAGTGGATTTTCATGCAATAATATGAATAGTCCAGATTTTTTTAATGGACTTTAATTTTTAATGAGACTGATCCTGCAGTCTGGTTATTTATAACTTCCACAGCTTAATTAAGTCCAGTGAGAAAGACTGAATAAATGGAAGCATCTCAACCTGAGCTAGAAAATTACAATCAGAAAATGTAAGTGATGAGATTAGCCTGTAAGGGGATGCTTTAAATGTTCACTTGTCCCTTTAAATCCACAAGCTACATGAAGATGGAAATAAGGCACTCCAAGCAGGACTCATGCTTCTGGTGTTCTCTTAAAATGTCAATTTAAAGAAAAAAATGTTCTCTTGGTCAATCTTTTGAGGTCTGGAGATGTTTCTGCTTGTGTGGGTGCTGCTGGCAAGCTGATCATAGACACTAGTGCATCGAAGTATTGAAACAACAGGGCATTGCTGAGAGCAAGCAGGAGAATGAATTGCAAAGAGAGCGGCTGCTTAGTGCATATTAAAACAACCTGCAAGCAAAAATAGAGAGAAAAGGGCCTGGTTATGATCCACCTCCGGTTTCTCCACTATGTGTGGAGCAAGGGGGTGTGCACTACAGAGGTATGTTTTATCTGTCTGAAGAAAAGTGTTCCAAGCCAAAAGAGCACCCTGGCTCCATGTATGTTGAGTAAGGCTAGGTGGCAGTGATTTTGGACTTGGACTTGCTGCCATCTCTACCCTTTCTTTTTAGTGGGTCCTTAATGGGTCTTGCTGGCATTTTTCTGGACTTCAGTCTTGTACAGTAGTTAAAGCACTGAAAGACTGTAACACTGGGAGACCTGGATTGTGCATCAGCTCTTCTGGTTGTCCTCTTTGAGTCTGTTAAGCTGCTTACCACTCTGTGCCTAAGCTGTCTGATGGGTAGTTGAGGATACTGGTGTAACCTTAGTGCTTTGGGACTCTTATTTCTCAGGTTACTAGAAATTCCTGTTAGAACAATGTGGTGATTGCTAGTACAAGTGCATATTACAGTATTACTGCTGACTCCTTCCACAGAAAATGTATATTTTACCCTAAGGTAAAACAAAGAAACAATAACATTTAGGCATTTGTAATGAACCCAGTTGTTCTTGTATGGCAGAAGCAAACGCAGACAGTTAGCACAGGGCAAACTAAATCATGTGGATTAGTGATTTCTGGAGTACCTGGATCCCTGCACCTCAGTGCTTTCCATCCTTCTGGTATTGCTGGATGTGTCACTATGGAGAAGCAGCTCAAGGTCACCAGAGGGGAAAGGTCTTGGGAGGCTCCTAAATAGAAAATCTAGGAAGAAGGGTTTGCTCAGGCCTTATTCACACTGGAATAGATCCTCCATCACTCATCTCTGAACTCTAGCACAACTGACACTTGAGCATCAGTGAAATGGGAGGCTGCTGATGGCATGAATGGTTTAGTAATTGTCTTGTTTTCTGCAGGCTGGTAAGAGTTCACCTTGAGTAGTATGTGAGCTTGTGCAGTCTTCCTACACAAAGGTACAATATATCTGCTTTCTTGTAGAAACTCTTCAAGACCCTCTGTCTATGTGTCTTAAGAGCAGCACAGGCAGGTTGCAGAAAGTGAATAAGCTACATTATAAAGTTATCAGCAGCAAACAGTTAATAGGATTGGGATGAAGTTCTCTGTCTCTTGTTGTTTTCAGTAGTTCTTCAGGCAGTATGGGGTAGGGCAAAGTCCCTACTACTCTTTTAGGAGTTATTTATTGGATTATTATGGTCCTCCTTCTACCACTATACCATGCTATTACATTTAAATCCATTTAAGCATTGGTATGACAAGAGCTGTTCCCATACTGATGATCTAGACACATGCCAGAGAAAATATCTGTCCATTGCAGAGTCCTGACAGCTTGTAAGTTAATCAGTGGCTGAATTTTAAGCCTATTTGAGCTGAGATAAATCCTGATAGCTTTCAGTGGACCTTCAGTATGCTCCTAAATATGATTTTGTAGTTATTACTTCATTTCAGAAGGCTGGGAAGGCTTGAGGAGGGTCTGCGTTTTAGAGGGAGATGACTGGTTGTATGATGACCTCTCCATGTCTGTCATTGTTGCATGTTCCATTTTGGAGTTATGTGAACCACTGGAAGAGGAGAATTTATTTGACAGGTTTAAGATTTCCTCAGAGTTAGTTGTCATTCAGAGTTACTTGCTAGCTAACATAAAGATATTTGTGGGTTTTGAATAATCTTTAATAGAGGGTTTTCCATCAGTTCACTATGTGTCTTATTACATCTGCTAGCCATGATTGGAGTCCTAGGTCACCCCGTGACCCTGTTCTTAGTAGGGGATATTGCATTTCCCCAATATGATTTTTAATGATTTTTTTTAAATTTCTGTATTCTCCTAAAGTCAGTTTTTATATTAAGACTCTTGGCAGGAAATTCACTGGCTGAGTTTGCTGAAGGTGAATAGATGAATGAATTTGTCTTATATAACTTGCACACATTTGTGGAATAATGTCTTTGCCATAATCACTTAAATGTATTAGTTTCCTTGCATAGTTATATCAGTTCTGCATGTCTGATGCATCTACGTAATATACTGTAATTACATGGCTTTGTGTGTGTACAGAAGCTGAGCTGAGCATCTAAGTTGTGTAGCATTAAGCGCTATTAGAGCTTATGCTTCAGTACAAGTGCAAAGGCATATGTTTTCAAAGAAATAAAACTTGAGTTCCATCCCTGCAGATGTGTCAGACTTCTGAGAGGCAAAAATAAGCATCAATAAATTACTAACCATGTTGTGTGATGAAAACAAGATATCTTTATTCTTCTGGAAGCACTGAAACATGAAAATGAAATATCTCACATGTAGCCTTTACTCCACCTAAGGTCTCCTTTCACCTTAGGAATTGTTTGCATCTTCAGGTAATGCGTACCTATGTAGAATAGGTCAGTACCAACGGCACTGTGAGCTTTCTGTTCTATATACACGTGATATACCATAACACCTGTTCTGTGGTTCTGTGATGGATTTTAAGATGATTGTATAGCATTTTACATGGCCCAGCTTTAACCTCGAGCCACCTGGAAAGTTCATGTTCTAGCTGCTGTTCAGGTATTGTGACTTGATGTAGTGGAGAGCTACACTGGTGGGGGAGGGTCAGCACAGGGGAAAGAGAAGACTTTCAAATGCACAGGGAGATATGTAGATCTTGATGAGAAACGACCAGGCAGATTCTTTATGGCCTAGTGGCTTGGCAAGTTAGATGGAAGTCACTTGATACAGGAAGCTCAGGGAAGGTAAGCTGTAGGAGCCTTTCCTGCAGACAGGATTCAGTATGTCTTCATACAAGCAAAACCAAGGACAAGACAAAGGACATGGACGAATGGTATTCTTGTGGGAAATTTCATTTGCTTTCTGTCGAGTTGAATTATTAAATGTGGGGGTCTGAATTACTGAAATGACACCGTTCTGCTAACAAGCTGCTGCTGAAGGGCATGCACCTTCTAGTGTGGTATCATGTGGTACTTCCATTCATTTAGATTTTGTGTGTTGAACGATGCATTAGTGATAGCTCCATTACAGAAGGATGCTAATTATGTAATTAAAGCAATAGAAGGCCAGTAGGGCCAGTTCAATAGAAGGGTTCCGTTTCAGTTGCAGGCAGGTACTTTATGTGAGACCTTGGTAGTTGCCTCTTGGATAAAGAAGTACAACCTTGTAAAGTAAAAAAAAACCAAAACAAAAAACCAAACCCAAACCTTTTCTCTTTTCATATTTCCGTTGTCTTGTCAACTTAAAGCTTTTTGAGGCAGGCCTTAGTCTCTTTCTTATTGTGGTCATATTACAATATCTAGTACAGTGGAGTTCAGCTTCTTCTTGAAACGTGTGCTACAGCACTAGACGTTTTCTATAGAAGTACACAGCTTCAGTTGTCAGTAATGAAGACAATCTGTCTGCACACTGAGCATTTCTATTGGTTCTGGTTTGGAAGAAGTGGAAAATTCCCATTGCTGAGTGGGAGAAGGGGAGGAAATATATGGAGTATCAAAGAAACAACACAAGCCATTGTGCCTTTCCAATTTCCCAATACTATTTGTTACTAAAACATTTTCCAGTAGAAATAACATGACAGTGCTACCTACCCCCACATGAGATCTCTTACTGACATGTGGGTTGTGAACACCTGCTTGCACTTTATGCTGCACCATACTGAGAACATGAAATTCCATTTGAAAGGGAATCAGCTCAGATGTATCAAAAACATTGTTGCCCTGCACCCCCACTCTGCTCTCCCTGCCTGGGACTGTCCTGGGAACCGAAAGTATCCCATACCTCTTTAAGCCAATATGAGGTTTTCAAAGTACTCATGAACACCACTGTGAGGGAACACAAACTGTTCTTTATGCAACTGCTCTGAGCTGTTGCTGTTACATCTGTTTAACGTTCCTGACTTGTTTCAGATTTCCAAAGTTTCAGATATTTAATGCAGAATAGTAAGGGGGAGGGGGGTAACAGAACCCTCTCACCAGTCAATTGTCTTAATCACAAGAGGTGCTCATCCCTCATTTCTATGGTGATCATGCATCTCCATGATTTGTTCACACCTCTCTCCGCTATAAGAGAGGAGATATTAAAGGAGAGGCCAATGTAATTACTAACCTACCAGCTATCCACCAGCCCCAGGGCTTACCTGCTTTCATCAAAAGAGGATTGTGTCCTTGTGAGGAAGGCAGGGCCAGAGGAAGATGGGGTGAAAGGTTTGCTTACCTCTGGAAGACACCAAACACAAAGTACATGTGGGATATTTTGTACAGCATTAAGTGCTGCAGTTGGAAGGGTCTGAGAGCTGAATCTACACATATATTCTGTCTCTCACACATGCATGCACACAGATATTCACATAGAGAATCTGGAATAACTCCACTCAAATAAGTGCAATTTTACTTCTATAAAGCAGGATGAGATGCAAGGAAACTTGGTCCTTTTAAATGGTAGTTTGCAGCAATACTACATTTTCATTCTCCTCCCTAATGGAGAAATCTAGGGGTTGTTTCTAGAGCAAGCAAATTAAGGTAAAGGAGAACTGAGGAAGCACTTAACCTCTGTGAGCCTGAGCTCAAAATGTAAAGGTGACGGGTCACTTCACCTTGCAGAAAACAAGGGCTGTATCCAGAAATCAGCTTGAAGCTCAGGTACCTGTTTAATGTGCATGTTCTGTGAGTGACAGGGCTTTCCCTTTGAATTTAGGCAGCAAAATGAGACATTTAGTATGATCACCGACTGGTATGCAAAGTAAGCAACAATACCTAGTTTGGAGACCACAGTCAGTTATGGAAGATGTGATTACAGCTCTTGAGAAAATTCTTGGTTCCATTTCATTCCTCAGGCAGTGTGAATGATGTTGCATAGTAATTGAAGGGAAGTAACTGGAAGAAGAGGTTATTATTTATTCTAGCTTTCTAGCAGTTTCTTCTTTCTTTCCTTTGCTACTATGTTTTAAGATAAATAAAAATAAATTAGGACAAAAGAAGTTCAATAAAGCCTTCAGTGGGCAAAAAACAGAGATGGGAGAGGGAGAACCATAACCTGGTCTCCCCGTGAGCTCTGCAGGAGCTACTAGACACTGTGAATTCTCCTGAACATTAAGACCCCTTTCTGGACTTGTTTCCATCTCTTCTTCCCATGATGTGGGAAGCCTCTTGAGAAGATTTACCATCCTTTTCTGCCCTTGCTGTCTTTCTAAGGAGGTCATTTGGCTACAGCAACAGTAAGCATTTGTATTTGATTTCTGCAATCCCAGAGGTTTTAAGAAGAGAAAAAAAAAAACAACTTTGTAAATTCCTTGGGTGTCAAAGACCTGCCTTGTTTGCTTTAGGTCTCGTAACAATCCTGCTTTACTTCCCCCTCTCCCTCTGTATTCTCTATTCAGCTTGAAAAAAAACCATGTTTAAGCCAAAGGGGATTTACATGGTAATAGTTCACTTCAGCAGATATTTTTTTGTACTACTTCAAGTGTTTTAAAAAAGCAAATTCCTAGAATGAGAAAGCTCTGGGGAATTTTACAAGATTCAGAAAGGCTTGAAGTAGATGAACAGTAGTGGAAATAAGAACATCTTCGGAGAGGAACCCAAGCAGTATTGAAGATTGGAATTTCCATGACCATGTTTAGGCCCAAAGAGGAGCTACTGGCTGGGCAAACTACTGGGAGTAGAAATAAGATTCAGATATCTAGAATAAAGAGTTTAAACCCCTGTAAGCTGTCCCTTGTATCTAGATCCTTGGTGTGTGTTATCTTCAAAATGAAAAATACATGGATCCAAGTCCTATACTATAAGACAAAAATAGAGCCATCATTTTTAATAGGTTATGTCTTTCTTTTATACAGTTTGTTTCCTCAACTCCTCTTATCCCAACTAACATCTTGGATTTTTATCCACCAAGGTAAACGTGTATAGACTTTTCAGCAAAGTAACTGAATTCTCTGCAGCACATGAAGCTTCTTAACTTCCAGACCTTTAACAACTGTGTTTTTCATTTAGCAGAGGCTGATGCGGGGCCTTAGGCAACTGTGGAACAGTTCAGAGGTGGTTGCCAGCTGGGCTAGCTGCATGTCTCAGGACTGACAGCAGAGCAATCCTTATCTCTACCAGGTTCAGAATGGGTAGATGAGTCTTATGGTGGGTAGACACCAGGGGCATGCTCAGTGCAGTCCCAGTCTAGCCACAGTAGACCAAGTGTGTCACTTGCATGTCCCACATCTTCATCACCTGCAGAGTATCGTTTCTTCCCCAGACCCTCAGCCCTTTGAAGATTTTGGCATGTTGCTGGTAGGAACATACCAGTTAATTCTGAAATGGCTGCAAAATACCTGAGCCTGACAGATGTGATAAGAGCAGAAGTGCCTTACTTGTCAGGTATTAATATCACTGAAACTTTTCCATGATCTTACACATAAATCATTATCTCATTCCCTCTCTTCCCCACATGCCAGCTTGTCTGTAGACTTGGACATTCAGCCACAGGGAAGGACTGCTTCTGGCTTTTGGTTCTGCAACACAATTAATTAGTTATGAAGGTTATTTTAGGAGTGGTAGTTCCTTCCAGCTTCCTGTAATCTCACAGTAGTGTACAAGATTGGTAGAAAAGCATGGAAATTTGTCAGCCATTCTGTAACTATTGTGTCATTGAACATTTTCACCCAAAAATCATTGCACCAATCATCGTGTGATCACAGCATTGAAGTGTTTATGTATTGTCCATGGCAATTTTCCTCAAAGAACTATAGAACCCATAATTATTGCAGGGAGAATAATGTTTTACCCATTAGGCCTGAAAACAGAAGCATTGTCTACAGTGCTGTCAACTTTTACAGGAAAATTGCTACTAGTTCAATTTAACTTGATATTGATGCAGGTGGGAGACAAGGTCATGGTAACCAGACTTGGTTTTTACAGCTATTTCATACAGTTGGTACAGTACTGGTTTCAATAAATATAAGTTAAAATGACAGGGTGAAATCCTTAGGCCTGTCAAGAGTAGGACACTTGGTATTCTAAGTGCAGTCAGCTGCATTGTATCTGATTGACTGAGAATGGTAGAGTTGGTCTAATGAGCTTCTTGCTTATATGATAAATAAAGTATAACTGACTTGAACTAGGTCTGAGAATTAAAAACTAAGTTAAAAGCCTGAGGAATACAGGAGTTGGTTTGTGGAGCTGATCTCTCTCTCCATCCTTATTTCTTTCCACTTGACTCCTTCTGGACGTTTTTGCTTGATTCACCCCCTGGAACTGGTAGTTGGGCAACAGAGGGTGCAACAGGGGAGGCAGAAAAAAACCCAAGTGCTTAAGAGCTTTGTTTCTGTGAGTGTCCACTTCAAGTTTTAGAGAAACATCATCTGACTTGTGCAGAAACAAGGCAGGAGCTCTCATCTGTGAATATTCATCAGGAGCAGCTCTTTGACACAGAAGCAGAATACCTCTGACCCACGGTAAACCTGAGTTGGTCGTAAGTGTAGTGCTTATTTGCAAACCCTCACAGGCTGTGGGATATCATTCTTGATGATCTTCATAAATCAAGACACACTTATTCACACGTGAGGCCAGAAATTTTCAGAGAACATCCTGCAAAAGGTGCAATGATGACACTTGTTTGCTTGCATTTAAAGCATTATGGGCAAGAACCAGAGGAGTAGCTTGTTATGAGAAGAAAGATATTTTTGTGCCAGGATTACAGGGTAATATAGATTTCCAGGCCTGGAAATGTTTCTTCTTTTGTTCTATATAAACATTTTAATATACTGTTTTTGTTGATTGTGCTTTATTTTAGCTTAGCTTGCCCTGTGGTTTTAGAGCTGTCAGCCCTAAAATCTGAAACACTTAACACATACATGTGCATAAGTTACAATTAAGAAGAGGTTCAGATACAATCAAAATGAAGAGAAGTTGCAAACATTAATATATGCTTGTGGGTTATGTTGTCTAGAATGTATAAAACATTTGACTGTGTCTTGGAGGAGCAGAGGAGACTCAGAATTCTTCATGGGTACGCAACTAGGTTTGAAAATAGCAGAGTATGGAGAGGCAAAACCAGAGAGCTTGCAGCACTGTTTTGTCTTCTAGAGTTGATAGCATTGACTTACCCAGAAAAGATTTTAAAACAGTGTTCTGATTGTTAGAACAGCAGCATGTAATGTTACCTTGGCAACTTGAGTTGCTCTGTGTTCCAAGAGAGATAAGCAGAGTTTTTAAAAGTCTGGAGAAAAGTCTTCACCAAAGCTGGTATGTTGGTGAATGGCTCTTCAGAGCAGCAGTCACCTGCATGCAAGCGTGATAAGACTTTGAACGGCAGCTGCAGTATGCCTGGAGTCTCTTGTGTGTGTGAGCAATTAAATCTGTGCAAGAAAAATTTGCAAAGGTACATGTGAGTTGCAATCTTTCATTCTCTTCAGTTTAATCTTCTTTCTTCCTAGGGTCTAAGGTACTTTTGTTCATTGATTTGGTAAGTAAGGAATAGATGCTTCTTTAAAACATCCTTTTATTTCCAGTCATGCAAAATTTACATTTAAACCATCCTACAGATAAATCTAATTTATCTTCAGATTCTATGGTAGGCGTATTGTTTTGGTTTGGTTTTTTTTAGGTGGCAAGGTGTGACCCTTTGCATTGCATCTGAAAGCTGCACTCCCTTACAGTAAGGCAGAGTAGACAGAAATGGCATGGTTTGGGTTTGGAGAGGGGGACTAAATGTTCTGGTTTGGAGTGTGCTAACCTCTCTGCCCACTGTGGAGCACTCCCCATGCTTCAGGGGAGGTGTGGTTTGGGGTACTTCAAGGGGTCCCCTGGAAACCAGGCTAAGACGTGCATGAGAGCAAAGCTTAAAGAGATCATGGGAGTGCTGGGCTCTTGAGGAGTTTTCTAATCCATCCTGCAGCTCAGGGGACGACCAAGTTATGTGGGCCATTCTGACAGATGTTTGTCAAACCCGTTCTTAAAAGAAAAACCTCATGGTAGAGAGATTGTATAACCACCTGAGGTAGTGAACTTCTACTTCTTACTCTTAGAAATTTCTTTTGAACATCTAAATCTAATTCTGTTCGGTTGCAAATTAAATTAATTACGTCCTGTTCTATCCTCAGCAGACGTGGAGAACAATTGATCACCATTGGCTTTGCTGCATTTTACATAATGAGAGACTGTTATCTTGTCATACCTCAAATTTTCCTAGACTAAACAAGTCATTCTTGTTATTTTTTCTTCTGTATCTTTATGTCCCATTTCTTAATATTTGTACTTTTCTCAGTGCTGTGCTCATGACTCTTGTTCATCCAAGTCTTGAGGTGCAGAGCCCAATACTAGACAGGTGATGCTGAAAGACTTGGATATAGTTGTGGTGGGATGCTAGGGGTGATATGTTTTCAAAGAAATAACATGACAAGAAACATAGCATGAGAGTTTGTGTCACCCGTAACTCATTTGGTATAGCATTCTTGACAGCTAGTAGAGGGTTTAAGCCCACACCTTAATATGTAGTCTGCTTCCCTGAATGCCCCACTGTATTAGCTGGCAGATTACTTTCTATTTCTTTATAAATAAAATACAGACAACATTGCTATGCTGTTCCTTCTCAGAAGTGAATGTTTATTAATGATGAGTGGGGCAACCAGATCTTTTTTGCCCTCTTGGAAGGATCAGTAACACATGGGCAGAAGATTGGGAAGTGAGTGAGTAGAATAACCTTTCCAGCCTCTGTCAAACTAGCTGCTAAAGCCAAACACCAGCAGAAATGTCTCTGGATCACGGAAAAGTTGCCCAGTGTCACAGATTGTTTGCACAGATAACAATGCCATTAATTCTAGCTGGTGTCCTTCACAGATCCATATTCCTCTTGCTCCTTGAAACAGTACTGGAGGAGGAGGTTTGCTTGGCTAGTTACAAACAGAGCACCCCAAAAACAATGCCTCCTCCTGAAAGTGGCCTTTAAAATGTTCATGTGTTAGAAATAACTATGAGAGGCTGATGCTAACCTTATTCACCAGGGTGTTTTGAGCAGCTTTAGATCAAGAATCCATCATGAACCTATAAAACATATTTCACCCTTCTAACTCTCTGGGAATTGTCTGTGAACAATGTGTGATCTTCTTGAATTATTCAGCATTCAAAATCATTTGTCAAATAATTTCTGTGAATAATTTCTGGCTTGCAGCTTGTCCATGATCTGTTTATTGCGAATATTTGAAATCAGATCTGACTGATTAGCTCTGATTGCACACATTGGTTACCTAGGGCAGTGCTAATCCCTGATGGGATGAGCCTAGGCCTTTGAAGCACATTTACACAGTGAATGCTTATGATTAAGAATTTTAAATTCACTCTTCACATATAATCTCCAATGGCCACTAAAATTTGCTGTTTCTATGAACATTTCTGCCAGTAAACTCATTAGCTAGAATAATTGCACAAAAAGAACACAAAAGGGGGAGCAAAGTGAGGCAGACCAATTTGTTTTCAAATCAGAATGAATATAGCTGAAATATTCCAGTCTTCTCCAGTCCTTTGAGACTGTAAGAGTATTTTGTGATCTTGACAAGCCGTTTTATTCCCAAAGTTTTAACAACCACTGTCTCTGGCAGGAAGGGCCCTTTGGATGCAGCGTTGTCATGTCCATGTTGTTTCCACTGCCACCTCCTCTACCCCGGCCTGTTTCATATTAAGCAGATAGAAAGACAGAAATTGAGAACTTAGAAACTATTTTAGTGGTGTATGTTTTCTGTGTAATCAGAGAAAAGTGGAGGGTTAAACATAGAATTGATGGATATAGTTACCCTAGATTATTTGTACGTGTTTATTCCACAGTGCTTTGAGACTCTTGCATTAAGCAGACAGAGCAGATACTTTCCTTTCAGGGATCCCATGGGTTTTGATTTTATTGCTCTTGGTTTCTTTTATGTTTCTGCACAGGTTGAGAGGGTGAGCCTCTTCTTTAATTTCCTTCAGAACCAGAAGCCTGTTTTGGTGTTGGCTGATTAGCTTCAGGAATCATGCTTAAGTAGATGCCTGGCTGTAAATTTGCCATCATTCTATCAGCTTTGGTTCCCTTTGGTTTGGTTTCTTTCATTCTTTTTCTTTTTTCCCCACTCACTCAGGACATAAACTTTAATGATGAGATTTCATGCTCAGTCAAGTTTTTGAAAGCCACTTACGTGAAGCATCAATCAGATTATATACCTGCCCTGGCTGGGTGGCTGCTTTTCCCTCCCTACAAGGGGCTGATAGTCAAAAATACATAATGAGCTACCATTGGCAGCCTATCAGACTACCACCTCTCCCTCCCTTCCTGCCTCAAAAGACTCTGGAAGTGATGGCTTAGTTCATCACCATGGAAATTGTTATTGCTTGATATTACTCAAGAAAGTATCATAGTGTTTCCTTTGCTTCTCAACATGTCCACTGACGCATTAGCTACCTTTTCAGCCTTTACAGCAAAGGCCTGGTAAATCTTCTCTTCTTTTTTCCCTGTACCTTCACCAATGACTTGACACTAGTTCTCATGCTTCTCAGTACATTTTCACTACTCCTCAGGTCAAGAGTCTTATTTCTGGTAGTCTCACTGCATGGCCTCTGGTACTCTGGAGAAATATAGGAGAATATTCCTACAAACAATAAAATTAATTCAGTCATACTGGCAGTGTTGATGATAAAGGACAGGGTGTAACAGCTTCCAGTTCATGTTGGGTAAATATGGTTCCTGAATCGTAGTAAAAATGTTTGGAAGCTGCAGAAGACTTGCCTGTGCAAGGGCTTAAAGCATCAAGGTTTTTACTGTCCTAGGAGCACAACTTGCAGAAAATGTCTTTGTTCTTTCCATGTCTTCTCTTCCTGTGCTAGGCTTTGGTGCTAATGCATCCTGTTTTCAGCTGACAGGAAGAAAAAGACTGTGTTTGTGAGTGTGCTTGTGAGGTGCCTGGGAATAAGCTCTAGGTATAAGTTTAAGTCACTTCTATAAAACACTGCATTGGCCATCTTTGATAAAGGGGTCTCGCCACATGAGCATTTCTGACGGCCGCTCAGTGCAAAGGTTCACAACTATTTAAATTGCTAGTGACTCTGCTGAAGACCACGTGGCTTTGTGGCACTCACCCCTTGCTACATAGTTGGGCATTGCCAGCAAAGAGGAAGGGTGGACAATGGGAAACTAACTGCAACTACATTTACTAAAGTTTGTCTTTCTAATCCTCATGCCCTGGAGATAGCATCCCCTAGCTAGAATCAGCTGTGGATCTCTGAGGTCAGCCTTATCTACTGCACTGTGCTGTTTCACTCATTACACTGTGCTGAATATTGGCGTTTGGTCGACTCTTTCTGTTCGCCCCATTTCCAACTCAGCATTATTGTTTGTCAGATGCTGCCTACCCAACTGCTGTTGAAATGACCTTTCTAAAAGTAAAAAGAATAACACATAAATATCTTCCGCTAAATAAGAAAGTACAGATATTAGATAAAAGAAGTCTCATTATCTAGCTCTGAAGTAGAACACAGCAGCTATCTCACAGCACATTTTTACTTCTGCTAACAATATAGAACAGGAAATAAAGAAAAAGAATTGTTACAATTTCAAATCATGGAGAGATCTCACAGGGGGAAAAACCTAATTATCAACGTTTAAGTTTGGTCAGGACATTATGGCAAGCAGCCACAACTGTCGCAAAAAGTGTCTCAAAACTTACTAGTTCTGTAGCTGATAGAAGCAAACACTCACAAACATCAGATGTGCTGTTGGACCAACACTTGATTTTGAAGCTGAATTTTGTTCCACTAAATAATGAGCGTTCCCTTTGACAAATGAATTTATTGCCTGACTGACTAAGAACTGGGGTCGTGAGCTCCCCTCTACCTTTCTGCTGGGGCTGTCTGAATTCTGTAGCAATGTTTGTTTCCAGGAATAAACAGTAGCCCTTGCTCTGTGAGTACTTCATCACACCAGTAACTTATGTTCAGATTTGTCAACACCATCAAAAGAGTCTCTCTTCTTCCCACGCTGTTGTGTGCAAGCCTGTATCCTGTAACATCCCCCTAGCTGTGCAAATGCAATCCCTCTGACAAACAGCTTGTGTTTTACATGAGAAAGAACAAGATGAAACTTCCAACCCACATAATGTACAGCTTGCATCATGGACTCTTCAGCACAGGCTTGCTCCTGCTTCAGGTCCTGAAGTGAACTTAAGCGTCAGAGGCTGCAGTCTTAGTCTCAGCTAATCCCATGCTTCTGTCCTCACCACCAGCTCCTCTTTGCCTTTCACAGTTCTGCTGTGTAATGGGCCTCTGTCTATTTAATGAGTTGATGAGCTGTTTTCAGAGATCAAATACTCTCTTCAGTACACACGTACCTTCATCTACTAAAGCAAATTCTATTGGCTTTGAGAAAAGAAGAGTTGACAGTGTAGAAAAAGGACTGATGAAGGAAAAGGTTGTGTGATTGCTGAGCATTCAGATTTGGGAGGCAAGAGGGGCTAGTATTTTATTCCTCCCGTGTTCTGTGTATCCATCACTTGGACAGAATCCCTGCTAGTGGAAATCTAATTCTTCAGTCACTGGACAAAGTTAATTAATTTGTAAATATATTTCATCTTCTAAGTGACAGCCCTTTCTAAGAGAGGAGCTGATAGAAAGAGCAAAGGGGTTAAAGTGTTGTGTAACACCATGTTCACCCCAGAGGATTGAGGTCACATCAACGAGTTCGATTTCCTCCACAAACAACCCTTCATAGCATGGAAATACTGTGATTAAAGTGAGGTGGGAAGGCTCTTGCATTGCTCCTAGTGTTCTGCTCCTGATTGCTTCTCCTTTTGTAAGAAGAGTCCACCTAGAGGTGTGTTTGTCTAGTTTTTCGTTTTTTTTTTTCATAGCCATGACTTTTCCTGCAGTGGTCACATCTACTGTCCACCTTGTGCTGCTCTCCCTACCACTTGGTTTTCTGATTAGCAAGAAGGCGTCTTCTGGTTTTGTCTGAAAAACATCGCCTTGAAGTGCACCGGGTTCATATATGTGTGGTTCTGAGGTGGCAGAGCTTCCCTTGTGAGACCCTGAGAAACTTGAGAGTGGGGCTAACAGGAATGACATGAAGTTCAGCAAGGAAACATTCTGCATCTGGGGCAGAATAATCCATTGCCAGTACAAGCCAGGAACTGTCTCTTTGAGTAGCAGCCCATCTGGGAAGAATCTAGGGGTTAAGGTAATAAACAACAAGCTGAATATGAGCCAGCAGAATAAGACAATCCTCGTAATGCAAGGTGTGGTTAATAGGCCAAGGGATGCTCTTATTTTACTCTGTGCAGCCATGCTGAGGCTGCATGAGGATATTATTTCCAGATATGCAGATTATTGCAATATCTCCATCCCTGGAGATTTTTAAGACTTGGCTGGACAAATCCACAAATCCCTGACTTGGGAGATTAGACTAAATGACCTAACAGTTCCCTTCCTACAGACATTTCTGTCATTCTGTCTGTTGAAGTTGTTTGCTTCGATATAAAGAAAACCAAAATCAAACCCTTTAAAGCTGAAGTTGCTAACATATAAAATGGCCATCAAACCGAAGGTCTGCTATTCTGGAAAAATGAGCCTTACGAAGCAGAAATAATGGTGTCTCTGTACAGCAATTGCAGGTTGTCTAGGACTCAGTCCTGGTCCATTTGTGTTGCGAAAATCTGTTTTGACAGAGAGGAAACTATGCTTCAGCTTAATTTAAATGAGAAGTTTTATGAATTAGATATAAAATTAATGTATTCTGGGCAGCACCTTTCCTTATGTTGTTTATTTTGCTGTGCAATTTCTTAACTGGTCATCTGGGAATACAGAGGAAGCTGGCACCGCTAAAGTAACCAACAGTGAGATAGTTGGTAAAGTGGACATTTAAATAATCAGTTAACTTTAGTAGTTAATGTAACTTTCATATTAGAGATGTTCATGATTTTGTGAAATAGCAAAATAGCTGGGCTGGCCTGCACTTTGTCCTGAACTAAAAGATAGAAAGATGAGAAACACACTTTCTAGAAATGGAAGTGCAGATTCCAGGTCTTAAGACTCATGAGCTGCATGAAATCGGAATATGCCAATCAGTATTTCCATATCTTCTTTCTTTTCCTTCTTTTTCTTCTTTTCCTCCTTCTTCTCCTCCTTCCTTCTTCCCTTCTTCCCTTCCCTCAATTAAGTCTAAGAATTGGTTTGGGCCCCTCTGGTTTTATTTTTGACATTACTTACTGATGTTTTGACATTGTGTTAGAGCATTTGTTGTGAGCAGTGGCTAAATTCTCTATGCAGTGATGAAATACATATTTCTTTCTCCTTGACATTATACTGTGGATAGTATAAAATTTATGGCACCTTAAATTGTTTACTTTGAGGCTTCTCAGTGCTTGTAAACAAAGGGAACAGGAGGTATTTCAATCTCTTAGCAACTTTATCTCTAAAAAAAAAAGTTTTTTATTATAGAACTTCCCAGTTTATTTCACTATCACTTTTACCTGTTTCATTAGTAAGTAAAGACATAATTTGTTAAATTCTTAGTAAGTGGGATTGAAGGGTCACCAGATTGCTAAATTAAAGGAACAAATTAAATATCGATACTAAATTAAAGTGTTGGCCAGGCTAGAGAGAACTGAAAAACAGTATCTGTACTCCATTAGCAGCTTGAAGTTGTAGAAGACTATCTGTCAGCAAAAAATCCTGTCTTCCATACATCATCCACTATCTTTGATGTGGCGGGCAAAAGAATTCACCAATGACAGGTGCTGTCACAGAATATATTTATTCCACAAGTTTTTATTTTCTCCATCAGCTACAATGATGGACAATCATGTCTTGTTTCCTGAACGATGGCAATTTCTTAGAGATTCTTCAATTGCTGCCCTTGAAGACTTGCTTGTTTCGTGAACCAATGTCAAAATCTATCTATATGCTTGCACTTATCGCTCTGGTATTTAAACACTCTACATGGATTAAAAATGAACAGTGAGGCTGCCTGGAGGATAGTCAGTAAAATCTACTTAAGTTTTGGATTTTGTGATATAATGTGATTTCATTAGGTTGACAGAGGGACACAAAGAAACATCAGACACTTCACAAAAATTTCAAAAAAGAGCTGTTCATATTTTTTAACTGAAAAAGAGATTAAAGTACTGAAAAATTTGAGAACAAATTCTAGTTGACAATTCGACTTAAACCTTGACATGCAAAAGAATAAGGGGTTTTTGACTTGCTTGTATGACTATGAGAGGTGGGTTTGTAATCAGCCTATGATGGGCTTTTCCACTAGAATGACACTTTAGGAGAGAGAAACCTCTCCCTGTCCTCTTCCATTTTCCCTTCATCAGTACGTCAGTTGAGTATTAACAAAAAATATGGCAGCAGGTTAAATGATGGCTTCAGAATGTGGGTTCTTTGGTTTTCAAGGCTTCCATTAAACATATTGCTTCCAAAGGGAAGTTGCATGACCTGCCACATAGTGTTCCAGTGGTACGTTTGGCTCAACAAAGTACAAAGTCTGCAATATGGGAAAAGAGACTCAGCTAATGACTTGTCTTATGTTCCCACCACATCATAAACCAAAATTTTGCCCTTCTACTGCAATAAGTTTATAATTTAAGAACTGTTCAGAAAAATATTTTAAGCATTATGACTGTTCTGAATAATTTGGGAGACCCTAGCTATAAACCACATACAAATGATACGTTTGATGTTACGTACCTCTCATATCTTTCTGTCAAGCTATGAACTCCCTTTTATTTCCAGAGCATTTTTTTTTTTGACTACAGAACTGTTCTGCACTTTCCCCTTGACCACATAGGCTCCATACTAAGTCGAGACCCACAGGAAGAGACAGGAGACATTCATGCATTTAGCCAAAACTTAAAATACAGGGGTACAATCCTTGTTGGGTAAATAACACCAAGGAAAAGATAAAATTTCTCATAGTGATAGAGGAAAGCTTACCATTGTTAAGTAAAACTTTGTTAGGCTATTGGTTGCATCAAGAGAAGATATTTAACATGGTTTAGCAGCAGACTTGGTAGAGTAGGGTTATGGCTGGACTCGATAATCTTAAAGGTTTTTTCCAATCTAAATGATTCTATGATTCTAAGATGATGGATCTATTGGAGGGAAACAAAATAATTACAGATAAGCTTGAGGATGTCCTTTTGGAATTAAAGAAGGCCCCCATGGATAGGGGTAGCAAAGGTGTGTAGCTCTTACCCCTCCTTTGAGAAAGGTTTCTTTTCACTTAACACATATGAAGAGGGAGCAGAGTTAGGCTCTGGGAGTTACGCAGGAACTGGAAGAATAAACAAGGTGGCAGATGACTCCCTTCACCTGTGGCTAGGGCCCACATAAAACAATATGCAAAGAGCAAAAATTTCCATTACCTTAGGAAAGTTATTGACTAATTCCAAGTATCTGTTAAAGCATCAGCAAAATTCTGGCTTGTACTCTTCAGAAAAGAAAGTGTATATATGCCATTAACTGTCTCCTTGGCAATTTGAAGAAATAGCACAAATTTGTGTTGTGTTTGGCATCTGCTGGAAAACTGTGTTTTGGGGTGATGCTGGAGAAGCTAATACAGATGGTTGCCACAGGAAGGGAATAAGTAAATTCCTTGGGATAGACAGTAACTGGGAAATCCTATGGACAGATCTGAAGAAGATTCAGGATGTCTATAATATGCCTACCCTAACAGACCAAGGAAGTGTGCAATTTGGTAAATATATGGCTTTGTATGGCTGTCCAGATCAGCAACCTGAGATCATATTCATGCAAAGATGCCCAGCAGAGATAGGATATACATTCTTATGAAGAGTTTGAGTAATTAATGGCGTCTAATGACTAAGCTCTTAACAGAGGGACAGTAGGTAATGTTAAATAGGAAGCTACCAGAGCAGGTACTGGAGGATTTATCTATATATGGTATTCAAAAATGAAGGCAAATGAGTTATGTATCGTAGCTGCAGCAAAACCTGGATCTCAGTGTATACAAGTGGAGAAAGATGTCCTAGCTTAGGTCATGATTATGAAAAATTTCCAGGATGTATTTGTTGGAGGCCGGTATTAGCTGAAACTGACTGCAAGCCATTCATTGCAGTTTCAGACACCTGCCAGGTGTTGAGGAATTATTTTTTTTTTTGATCCAACTGCAAGTGTAACTTGCTGAGGTGATCAGCTCTGGTGCAGGTGTGTTCTGCAGCGGAGCAGGAGACCACAGCATACAGGGGGTGTTTCCTGAGACCGGAAGCCCCATTGGAGAATGGAGACATGCCAGGAGCATGAGAGAGAACAGCTGATGAGGTGTGGGCAGGGCTGGCATTGCTCCTACAAAAGGCAGCCTTGGGGAGTGCCAGGGACCAGGGTGTGGTGCAGCGGTTTGAGCAGGACGACACACAGGGAGGGCACCTCTTCAAAGGAGGGAGATTTCACTGGCCAAATGGAGAGGCTTGAAGTACACGTAAACCAGCACTGAGCACCATTCTGTGACCATCTGTACAGGTCAAGGGCACTCATCCTACCTGAGCCTCAGAGCAGAATGGTGGGCACTGTAGGTCCAGCTGGAGGGTCTGCATCATCTACCACAGTAGTGGCCGATGCCTCCACCCAGATGGAACTGCTGAAGGGAGAGGCTGCAGTGCAGACCTCAGACTGCAGGAAGTGCCTATACCTTTCCCTTGGGGGCAAGGACAGGCAGCAGACCAGCCTGCAAAAGGTATGCACAGGTGGAGGACCTCCTGCAGTAGGTGGTTTTGCTGCTGGAGGTGGTAAGAAGGTTGCATAGCATTAGGGGGGCTGATAAGGAGTGAGATAGCTGGTTCTAAGCACAGTCTCCAGTGGACTCACAGCCCAACAGCAAAAATTTCCCCACTAACACACATGGAAGGGAGGGAGAACCTCATGAGGTTCAACAAGGCCAAGTGCAAGGTCTTACACATGGGTCAGGACAATCGCAAGCACAAATATGGGCTGGGCTATGAATGGATTGAGAGCAGCCCTGTGGAGAAGGATATGGGGGTGTTGGCTGATGAAACACATGAGTCAGGAATATGCATTTGCATCCCAGAAGGCCAATCATATCCTGGGCTGCGTTAAATGCAGTGTGGCCAGTATGCCAAAGGAGGTGATTCTGCCCATCTACTCTGCTCTTGTAAGACCCCATCTGAACTACTGCATTCAGCTCTGGAGCTCTAAATAAAAGAGGCACACGGACCTGTTTGAGCTAGTCCAGAGGAGAGCTAAGATCAGAGGGCTGGAACACCTCTCCCGTGAAGACAGGCTGAGAGAGTTGGGGTTTTTTAGCCTGGAGAAGAGAAGGCTCCAGGGAGACCTTATTGCAGCCTTCCAGTATCTGAAGGGGGCCTACAAGAAAGCTGGGGAGGGACTTTTTACAAGGGCTTGTAGTGATAAGATAAGGGATGATGGCTTTAAACTGAAAGAGGATAGATTTAGATTAGGTGTAAAGAAAAAGTTCTGTACTGTGAGGATGGTGAAGCACTGGAACAGGTTGCCCAGGGAAGCTGTGGAGGTCCTATCCCTGGAAGCGTTCAGGGCCAGGTTGGATGGGGCTTTGAGCAACTTGTTGTAGTGGAAAGTGTCCCTGCCCATGGCAGGGGGCTTGGAACTAGATGATCTTTAAGGTCCCTTCCAACCTAAACCATTCTATGATTCTATGAAATGTGTGATTTGCAAACTGAATAGTAGAGGAAGAGGCCTGGTGGCTGCAGTTGTATTCCTGAGCATTTGTAAGAAAGATTTATAGAAAAGAACACAACCAGGGATATGTTAATCTCAGTAAAAAAAAAAACNTCCTATCCCTGGAAGCGTTCAGGGCCAGGTTGGATGGGGCTTTGAGCAACTTGTTGTAGTGGAAAGTGTCCCTGCCCATGGCAGGGGGCTTGGAACTAGATGATCTTTAAGGTCCCTTCCAACCTAAACCATTCTATGATTCTATGAAATGTGTGATTTGCAAACTGAATAGTAGAGGAAGAGGCCTGGTGGCTGCAGTTGTATTCCTGAGCATTTGTAAGAAAGATTTATAGAAAAGAACACAACCAGGGATATGTTAATCTCAGTAAAAAAAAAAACCCACAACTCTAAAACCAAGCTTTCTAATCTCAAGAAAATATGAAGAGTTGTCCTGATAATATAATTAAGGAATAGACCTTTTAGAAAATCAGTGAAGCTATTGGCCAGAAGTTTATGTGCCCAGTCCCTTTTAGGATTAAGGAGAAGTTCTCAATACTGCAAAGGATTTTGTTTAAGGGCACCAGGATGATGATCTGAAACATGTTACAGGGAAATATGATTAAAATGATACATGAAGGTCATTTAGGGATTGAAAATTCTGAGAGCGGTTGGAGATATTTTCCACTGTTCCTCAAATGAAATGTGATACTGAGGAAACTACCAAAGTGTCAGAAATAGAGGTCAATGCACTAAAAGAGACCAGGTTGGCAGCACAGGAAAAAATTGTCCTTGAGCAAGAGGGATAGATTTGCAGAAAAATGTACTGGTTCCTTTTGAAAACTTATGTAAGGATGCTACAGTCAAACAGGTGTTTGCACATGTGAAATCTTTTTTTTCTGGAAATAGCATATGTGATAGATTCTGAAAATGGTGAATTGATTATGTTTGTGAAATGTATTGTTCCCCTCTTGCCAAATAGAAGAAAACATATAGTATGTTCATCCAGTGTAGGAACATGAATATTCGCTGTGACCCTGATCCTCAACGGTATTCTCACCTTCATTATTTATACAAGTTGCACGTGATCTCAGAGCATTTCTAGCAGGGACTTTTCTGTTAGCTTCAGGCTTGGAGTTCAAATGCTATTAAGAATTTTTAATGGGGGAAATAGGCTACATGTGCATCTGTCTAGTGGAAGAAGGACCTTGGAGGCAGACCGTCCTGAGGGCATAATTTAATCAGATTTTGGAGCTCCCCTAAACTTCTGGATATACAGACTGGATAAAGTCAGCATTAGAGATGCAACTCATGAGTCTGGTGAGAAGTTTTTGTTTATTTTCAGAATTACACTAATATATTGGAAATCACATTTCATTTTCAAACCCTAAGGATTTCTCTAACAGTGCTTATGATGTTAGAGCATAGTTCTTGCAGGAGCACAATAATGATCTACATCTATTTTTACTTCTGTGGTGAAATGTGATTTCATTAAGCATGTAAAGAAACACTAAGGAGTATCAAATGCAGCCCAAGAGTTGGAAAATGTTGGCAAAAATAATTGTGTGGTTTGTTGGGTTTTTTTATATATATATACATTTTTCTGCATGTGTGGCTTTTTTTGGTCTCCACGAGTGTACAAAATAAAAAATTTTGAGATCAGCGTCAATGAAATGCCATTAACTGTTTCATCTAGAGCCTTGCCCTTTTCAGAAAACACTCAGGGCAGAGGCAGTCGTCATGAGGGAGGCTGTACTACACCTCTGCGCTGCTCGCCAGTGTAGAACCAGGAAGCTCAGCCCTGTAGCTTTCTGCCCACTGTAAATTCACTCCTGATCTTATCTAGATTAGCCATTTTATACTTTTCCCCCTTGTCAATTTACAGTCTCATTTCAGGCCTTATCACAGATTATCCCTCTGATTCTTTCCTGCCTGTGCCATTTTGTCTCTCCCCATCCATAGTAATTTATTATTTAATACTCTTCTGGGGTTGTGTTTTGTTTATAAACTTGGGAAAGCCATTCAGAATGGTGTGCATGAAAGGAGCTGTACAAGCACGCAGCGTTGTAGCTGTTTCAGCTGGGTTATGAGTGGACTATGTCACACAAGTTACCAGTCACCTCTGCATCAGAGAAATGGAGGCAAGTGTAGTACTCATGAAGGCAAGTTGCAAAAAGCTTCTGTAGCTGCAGATAAGCAGTAGAAACATGCCAACACATTTATACTCTGCAGTTTATTGATGGAACAAAATAGGGGTCACATCAATTCAGACTTTCATTTCTGGGAAGGGGGCAGCTCTGTCAGTTATCATGGAATTAGCATGGAATATAACTGTTAGATCTTTACAGAAAGTCTGCTGGTTTTCCTTATTTCAGCCCAAAATGTCCACTTCTTGGGTATTCAGTATATATTCAGTATACATTCCTGTATCTATGTTCTTTGTATACTTTAATTATGTAAATTACACGTCAGGAATATGAAATACCAGGTGGTGGGGAATGGCACAGCACAAGTGGTCTGTAACAACATGTTAATAGAGAACAAATGCTACTTTGTATGTATGCTTTCAAAAGTTGTCAATATTAGTGCTCACAGAAACTTAAATGGACAGGAGAGTCTCTCTCTAGTCTAAGACAGGAGACAGGAGATGACAGAGAAGACAGACAGCTAGGCAGATACGGCAGCACAAGGTAGCTGTCCCAGCACACTCCAGCAGTCTGCAGGCCTGCCTGGTTTGTTCCTTTTATAGAATAACTATTCTTTTAGAAAGCAGTGCAGGGATGCTGAACACTGTAGGGATTCTTCATGCTGTCTTGGCGGTCTTGGAGGGAGGGGGATCACAATTTGGCCTTTTTTGTAAAGACCTGGAGAAATCAGTGTTCTGTGCTGTAAGTCAGAACAGCTATTGCATTGGGGTATTGAAGGCATGAACTGCACGATATGAATGTACAAGCAGTTTCCATGCCCACCTGTCTCTTTTGTGCTGACCGATTTTAGAGATGCTTGTACCAGTGCTTGCAGGTGCCCAGGATTTTGTTTGGCAGTACACAGAGCACACTGGGAGAAAAGGCACCAGGCCTCATGCAAGCAGCAAGGAATTGTCCCTTCAGATAGCATTGCCCCATCAGAGAGACACAGCGGATTTTTCCTCTATCACTCCTGTGGTCTGCATACAACTATTAGCACAGGTACAGCAGGGTGGTGTAGATTCAACTTCTTGTTTTCGATGAAGTGGTTGCTGGTGACAGATGATATGGCCAGCTTCTCAGTTAGAAAAATAGATTGCCAAATATTTTAACAACTGCTGTGTTGAACATTTGCTACAAAGCAAGCTTGAAACTGAAATTAGAAGACTCTGAATTTGTGCATAAACAAACCTTATCTTTTAACAGAAGCTTCCCCTACCAGCTTCTTCAGAGGTCTGTGTGTAAATAACCAAGTCTAAGAACGTGGAAAGGAGCCAGAGTAATTTCTTCTGCTTCTGCCATAGACTTCTTTGTCCTTCTGCCTGTCCTTTAGTTCTTAAACACTGTCAGCATCCCCATAGCACCTTTATCTATCTTCAGGGTTGTGGTACCTGCCTTCGTACCCCCCCCTTTCCTACAAAGTGCTTCTGGCTTGCAGATGGAAGAAGAGGAGTTTGACTGAAACCTCTGTGGAGATGTTAAAGGAGCAGGGAGCAGCTGTGGGAGACATCTCCATTCCAAAGGGTTTAGGCATATACCTTCCATTTGAATTTCCTCCTAATTTAT
>VZZY01002452.1:662138-703316 GCA_013400335.1 Eurystomus gularis
GGGCAAAAAACAAACAAACAAAAAGACAGTTGCTTGCTTTCTTTGCCACAGACTTTCAGTGCAGCTATAAATGCAAGTAACTTTATTTCTCTGTGGTTCCTACATCTATAGGGTGATAGTAATGTTCTTCCCCTCACAGGAATTTTCTAAGGCACTATATAAATAAGATTTTGGAAAGCTAAAATGATATGGTGATAGGTATATAAGTTATAAAAGCGTCTAAGATTATGTAAGATAATTAAAGCATATGGAAAATTCTCTTAACAGTGATGTCCTGATGCATGGCATATTATTTCTTTCTTTTTTTTTTTTTTTTTTTTTTTTTAATTGGCCTAAATTTACAAATGGCTTGCATGCATTGATTTTGAGAGAAATTAAAAGGCCCTCCTCCATCTTCCATTGACAAGCCACTCTCTGGAATTGTTTACTCTGTGAACTTCACACAGGAAAATGAAATAAAATTGTTAAAAAAAAAAAAAAGGAAACAAAAGTTTTAACAGCGACTGGACATCATATCTTAAATCTGTTGTATTTGATGAGTCATTGTCTTTGCAGAAGTTTGTAGTGTCCTAAAGTTGTAGTTTAAACTACTATGTTCTAGTAGTCTGGTCCTAGACATCAGGACGGTCTAGAGAATGAGGTTGGTTTATTATTTTTTTTATTTTTCACTAGTATTTTAGTAATAAGACATGCATTGTTAAGGGTTACATGGATTCCAGTGATCAGAACTACATTTCAGCGGCTATTTCCTGTATCATTGAAAATTACAGGTGATTGGGAGTGTTCCATGGGAATGATTTTCTGGGAAAAGATTTTTTACAAAATTGAACCTTTCTTTTGGGAAATCAAAATGAAAGACTTCATTTTATTGTCAGTTCAACCAAAATCATAAAACTTAATTTTATAGAAGTGAGCCAAATGTTTTATTTTGACTCAGTTCAATACATGTTTAATTTCAACTTCTCAGCTTGCTGGGGGACCAGAATGAATGTTGAAATGTCAATATTTCTCACTGGATGGAATGTTACCCAGCTGTATTTGAAGCATAGCTGAAAATTTTTTCTTCAGGTATCATAGACCAAAAGTATGAATTCTGAGGCTATTTCCAGTACATGCTTCTCTTGCTGGATGGTGAAGGAAGCAAGTCAATCTAACAATTATGTTCCTTAGTTGTAAATCAAAAGGGTTACTTAACCTATGATATTTAACGCATAGCACCTTCAAGCAGCACCTTAAAGCTCACCCACGTGGTGTGATTTAAAATCTCTTCTTCACAGACAAAACTGTAGCAGAACCATTGCTTCAAAATTTTGCCTGGGCATTGCTGGCAGGGAAGGGTGGTCCATGCTAAGCTGTCCAAGTTGCCTTCTATGCCAAGCATTTCTCTGTTTCTGCTACCAGTTGCCCAGGTCCATTTGGGAATGCTTCTACACTGGGCATGCTCATTGTTCTAAGCAGGGGAAAAGGCTAGTGGCCATTAGCATCAAAACTGGAGCTCACACCAGAGCAAAACTCAGTTGGATAGTGCAGGGAGTACTTCAGTCTGGAGAGGCAGCAGAGGCTGTAAAACTGAACTGGTTCCTAAGCTGGCTTTAAGTGCACCCTGCTATTGCTGTCCTCTCTCCCAGGAGCAGTGCTGCCTGTGTTCCTGCCTACTTCTCCTTTTTTCCCTGCCTGCTCACTGTGTGTCATCTGCGGTCCTGGCCCCAAATGTGGGGCCAGACTATCTGTCTTGGCAGACACAAAAGTGAGCCTTTACCTGTGCCACCAATCATTTCAAGATGCTAAATGGCATCTTATTTAACACAACTTTTAAGAGTTGTTAGCTATCCATCCAAGACCAGCTTTCTCTTATTTCTTTATGGGCGGTGTGTGCGATTGGTGTTTCTATCTCTTCTGCTGTTCTCTCTTGCATACTAAGCCAGAAGTTGTGTTACTTCAGTCTGTGGGAGCCTGTGATTATTTGGTATTTGGTGAGGAGAAGAGAGAGTGAATAAGCAGCTTTCCTCTGTGCTGTTCCCCCAGCCATTACTGACTCATTAAAAGCATTTACTTCTTGTTAATGCAACACGGGCAGTGTCTGAGCGGTAGCTGTGATGGGAAACAAAAGCTCGCATGTTTGAACAGACAGTAACCTGCAGGAGGGAAAATACCCTCTGCCTTTAATGTTGTCTTAAAACATTCAAGTCAAGGTGTTATTAAACAAATGCATCTGCTTCAGAAGGATGTCAAAGGTGTCAGCCTCTTTCTTTTTCTTCATGATTGTCCTAAAAGCAGATGTTTGATCAAGATCATACACTTTGTCAGGGGAGATCCTATGTTAACCCCCTTCCTCCTCCTGCCCCCTAAAAAAAGGTCCCTTTAATCAGCTGCTAGAGTGCTGTACCAATTACCTCCCTACAGGGTGACCTTTTTATCTCATAATGGCATTTTGGAATCCAGTCGCCCTAACCACATTGGGAGTGTATGCATGTCACATTTTCAATTCTCTCTCTCTTTTTCCCCCCACTGTTGTTGGCACTGAAAACGGCCTAATATATTCATGACCTAATTAGAGTAATTTTTGCATAATAACGGCCTCCCAGGGGAAACTTTTTTAGGTGATTTTCATGTGTGTGTGTGCACACTCACACTGTTCAGACATATTAACTGGAACAAGTGTTTCTTAATTTTTAAGTGTTTCTCTGGTTATTAGAAGTATTTTTATGTCATTTAAAATGGAAATGATGCAACACGAAACCCCAGAGGAGGCAGAGATTATTTGTTTTATTTTTCTGCCCTGGATTTTTCTGTTACTGTGAAGCTTGTGTCCTCTTTTCTGAATGTCCAAGACAGCATCATGCTGCCCTGCCATTGTTGGATCTCAGTGCTTTCAAGACTTCATCACATCCTTGCCAGCTTCACCCTTCCCCTCTATTGCTCAGCTTCTTTCCCTGATGTCCTCATTTGACCTTCAGTTTTCAACAGAATCCTTCATTTGCTGTGATGGTTGCTTACTTGACCCTATCTTCTTTCAAAGGCTATCCTCTGTCCCTCTGATATCTCAGTCCAAGTCTATGTGATGTGTGGTAGCCAATCTTTGCAAACTGTAATGATCATTACTGCATTTACTGTCCAACTTACTTGGTACTTAATGTCCCCTCCATTCGTTACTGACCTTTCTGTTTTGCCTCACTTTGCAGTTTCTTCTGTTCTTCAACTTCTGCTGATTGTCTTTGCTTGAACACAGCTTCTGCTCCCAGCCCTCTCTTCTCTAGCTCCAGTTCTTCCTTCTCTTCCAGTCCTTGCTGTTTCCTAGCTATTGTTTTCCATTTTCAGTTTTCTGAAGAACGTAAGTGCAACCCTTCTGGCAGAGATCATGGGCCACATTCCTCAGTGTTTCATTGGTATGAATAAAGTCTATTGACCTTGACGATGTTAGTGGATATTTACACCAGCAGGACATGTTTATTTTTGCAAGCATATTAATTGTATTTTCCCTAAACTGCTGTTTAAAGAGCATTAAGGGGTAGCGTTCACATGCTCTAAAATGACACTACAGGATGGGTTTGCTGAAAAATTTATTTTATTTGTTTTCTATTTTCTGATATGTTTATTTTAGTTACAGTAAATAGTTCACTCAGCATTTACATCAATAAGGAAAAGACAATCTTTTCATAGTCAAATGTTTTATAGTGATGAAAAAACTCCTTGTGCCTTGCTGCAGTCCTTGTTCTTCCAGACATGGACTCTCCATACCCAGTTCTGCTGACTTTACCCTGTATCACTTCCTAAAATTCCAGATTTGTCCACTTCAGTTCCTTTGTACACATACAGCCAGACGCCTTTCAAACGCCTCCTGTTATTGACCTGAGCATAGAACTTTTTAAAAGCCAGGGTGAGCCCTGTCTAGATCTGCAGATCCAAATCCTGCTTCTGTTATAGTCCTTCATCCTGTGCCTACCTTTGCCAGCTTGCATCATGCCTGGCTGACAGTATCCCCTGTCATTTCCAGTGTGAGTACATGGAATGGAGAATTAAATAAGCATAACCCAAAACACTTGTTACAAAATCTTGGTTTTTAGAAAAAGGCTGTGGGAATGTGTCAGTCCACATTAGAAAGCCCCATAAAATGTTCCTCAGTGCTGTTCACTGTAACAGAAATGTTTTTTTGGGATAGCTGCAAGATACATTATGCAAAACTGGGGTATTCATAAGATAGCTTCACATCCTGGCATCTCTGTGTTTTGATGTTGGTTCTTGCATTGCTTTCTTACATGTTTAGGCCTTAGCGTATACAAGGGAACATACACATGATAAATGGGAACCAATGCAAATGTATGATGCAGTTGTAGAACTGCCATCATCTCTTTAAAGCCATAGCTCCAATACACCTTACATTTCATCATCTTTCTGTGCAGTTTCAAGTTAAGCACATGGATTGTGTATTAATAATTACAGATTGTGGGCTAATGGGCTTAGGAGTGAGTAAGAAGGTGCAGATGTTGAGGGTCTGAAAGCTGCTTAATTAGCATATAAAACTGAAGGTGCTGCAGGAACAGGTGGGCTTGGTGTGAGGTTGGGAGACAAAAAAGGAGCTGTGGATAGATTTGAGGTAATTCTGAATATTTGCACAGCAGTTCTGTCTAATGCTCCATCTGTGCTTGTGTGTGGCACACAGAAGGGATGGCGTATCCCTTTCAGATCACTGGAGGAAGGGTGATTTTGAGGATTGTGGTAAGTTCTGCACATGGGGGAATAATTCATAACTAGAGCAGAAGAGGCTGTTGGATTCTTGGGGGCCAGTGTGCCAGTTAACTTTGGTAACCTTTTCAGTCTTGCTTCTGCTGTTTGTTGCCTTCTTTCCTTCAGTCAGGCAAAATTTGTATGTTATTTACCCTTTCCCTTCTTGTAACATCCAATAGTGATCTCAAGATCTCCTGAGCTGAAATAGAAAAGCAGAGGACCACTGTGTTTAAATGGGAAGCAATAGACAAGTGAAAAACACTTAGTTTGATTCTTGGCCATATCAAACTTGTATTCCTAACTTTCTAGAAGTTACATAGGGCATGAAACTTTTATTTCCAGATTCGACTATTCTTCAGAGCTTCAGTTAAGAGCACCAAAATGGGTACGCTTTGAATCTGAACTCTGACCACTTGAATCTGTGCATTTAGGTTTTTCAAAGCTGACTTTCTTAAGAGGTTACTGCTATATGCTCCTTCTGTCCCCTGCTCCTTTATAAATTATCCTGGTACTTCTTCCTATGAGCTTGACCAGGATCAACAAATCCTGTGACAGTAGGACAGCAACAGACACATAAAGGCATATAAACAGGATGTCTTTGAACTGGAAGCAAGATCAGGTTTTGAGTTCAGTTAGGTTTTTGTGGTGACATTTATGGAGATCTTTGATTAAACATAGTCACTATCCCTTGCTTTTGGCCCTATTACGCCCCTAAGCAGGGAATAATATGAAGGGGTTTAATCTAAGGTTCTGAGGGGTGCTCGATTGCCAGATATTGTTACATGTGAGCTGTTTTTGCAGTATCACAATCTTGTTTTTCTTATGTGCTCTATGTTTACTGGAGTAAAGGCATTTCTTGATTACTTCCTCTTATTACCCTTTCCTCTAAAGATGGCCCTGGTGACAAAGCTGAGCGTGTGCTAGAAATCAGGAGCTTTGGTTTGGCCATGCTTTATCATATAAAGAACTAACAGTGACTCAATGCACAAATTAGATTTTCCAAAGAACTTCTTCAGAAGTGTAAGGCTTGACATTTAAAGAACAATGAGAAATCCAAATCGCTACCTACTGCTTCCTGACACCTTCTTGACACCAGGTGCATCTTCTCTCCATACCTAAATGCAATAAATCTGGAATAGAAAAGGGGATGACACTTAAGAGTACTCAAGAGAGTCTGGAGCTCCCAGAAGCAAGAAAAGAGAATAACAAAAATTAAAATTAAAAAAAAAAGGGGGGAGCAGAAGCAACTAAATTAAGCTGCATAAAGAAAAAATCCAATTTAACATCCCTTGAGAACTTTCTAATACTGCTCACAGAATGGTACTAGGAGAGCCTGAAAATCTGAAAATCTTCCCATGTTAATTCCCCACTCCCCCAACACCTTGAGATGAGTAAAGGTGCAAAGGCGAGAAGGGTTGCTTCCCTTTTGTCTAAGATTTCTACAGACACATAATTAATCCTTAAATCTTGTATCTTCTGTACTGCTCTGACAATATCATTTGAAGTCCAGCTGTTTCATCCTCTTGAGGATTTTTAAGGGAACAGAACTTCAGCTTGGAAAAACTGGGCTTTATTCCTTTGTCTCATGTCACTTCCTGATTAACCACAGCAAGTATCTCAGGGTGAGAGGAGTCTGTGGCTACTGGGTAATCTGGTTCAGAAGGTTTCTTTAACAGCTGGATCAATAAGTGCTTCTTCCAGATGCCTGTTTCCTTGATTGATCTGGTGATCTGGTTGACTTTTTCTCTTTTCATCATCCTTTTTTTCTTTTGGTGCTTCATTTTAATTCATTTACAGATGACCCACCCCCTCTCCAGAAGCCTGACCATAATTAACTGCTGCCTGACCATTGTGTGGATTTAGCACATCCCTAGCGCCAGGACCTTCATGTGAGAAAAAAACCTCAAATGCTCAAGAAGTAGCCCTTTTGGGCAAGGCAGTGGACTGCTTGGTCCTGACCTTTCTTGCAGCAGTCAAGCTTCACCTAAGAAGGATGGTAGGTCAGTGCCTCGCTCAGTCATGCAGAGCCAGCAGAGACCCAGAAGGGTTTGTCAGTCTGGTCTCTGCACCCCACCTTGCTCGTAAGGGACGTGCGCCTCCCTGCTCTGCTGCCAGCACTTTCAACTCTCCTCCCAGCCCTCACCGCCTGTATGTCCTGAAGTTATCTTCCCTGGGTGCTGTCGGCAGAGTAAAACGTGCAGGTCCCACACTTCATCATTGCCCTTGATAAAGCATGTTGCGTAAACATCTGTAGCCTTTTCAGATCACAGCAGGGAGTGACCATAAAGCTCTCGTGTGACTGTAAGAACACAGAGTCCCTCACATTACAGTGCTCCCTGGTTTACAAGACTGCATGCTGTTGCTGGAACCTCCACCCACCACTCAATAAAGCAGTTCACAAGCCCCAGCAGTTGAGGCTGGTGATTGCAAAGGCCATTGACTTTCCTGACAGAACATGTTTTCATTGGAAAGTGCCTTTTGCTGTTGCAATCTTCATTTGTAATGTTGTTTTATCATTTCTGAATCAAAAAACTGTAAAAATGCCTTGATTTCATATAAATGCAACATTTCCGATGTTCTAAACCAAATGTTTGCTCATGTGTTAAAATTTTATTTCACTGGAAATGTCAAAGTTATTTGGCTTTGTTCTGAGATAGAATGAAATAAAATCTTGATGTTGCTTCCAGTACGGGGAAAACAACAGAAAAAACAGAAGCTCTCAGCAGGAAAAGTCTCCAGGTCTCTAACCTACTCTAGGAAAACTAGTATTCTTGTCTACTCTGGGATTTTCCCCAAACTCCATCATAGTACACATACCTCTGCTGGTTGTGGAAATGGTAGATTTACCAGCACATTGGGGTAGCAGGGTTCCCCATCACAGTCAGCATGGCAGAATACTGGAGCTGGGCTCAACCAAAATAAGGTAAAGGTGAAAGATACGAGCCATAAATTGCCAGACAGAGATGCTCATTTGCTTCTGGCAGAAAAGCCATTACCTTTGTTGCCAGTACTTCTTCACTCAGGATTAGGAGAGTTCCTTTTAAGTTTGCTGAGGAATCTCAGTTTGTCATCAGGCCTGTGACCTTTGTGCATCTATTCCATTGCTTTGATTAATCTGAGCAGCAGAGAAACACGTGCACAAACACATGCATCTAGTGACCCAAGCTGAAAGCATGCCAACTCAAAAAGGATTTTGAAGAGAAATTGCCTCTGGATTTTCAGATTCATGAGTCTTCAAGGGGCACCTTTTGAGATAAACTTAATTAAGCCAGTCATTCTATTAATCAGTTCTAATTACTCATGCAAATCACAAGTGCTCCGGCCTGTGGTTAAGTGAAACCTGATTTGATCCCAAGTGCAGCCAGGCTCAGTAAGTCCAGTGGGTATTCACAAGAACGTGCCTTTACTGATCTTCCTGCTTCTCTCCAGGTACAATAATCTTCTGGAGACTGTAATGTGAATTGATTAGTTGTCATGGGCCATAATGCTATTACCCTAAACCCTGGGAAAGAGGGAATGGAGAGCAGAGTGTGGAGCACATGAACTCTTTCTCTCCATCTGTGGTATGCACGTGTCTGCCAGTGGGCATGCGAAGGTCAAGGCTATGGGCACGTAACAAGGAAGGCTAGCTACATGTGTGAAGTCTCTTGTAAGTGAAAAGAGCCGTCTACCCCTTTTACAGCAGAGATCTGCAGTGGCTGTTTCCTGGGAACCACAGAGCCAAATTTGTCAAGAGGGACATGACTTAGAATAGGGCATGGTCCTGTGTGACTTGGGGCTCCAATATGCCATTCTCCATCTTAATCCTGCTACGTAAGACAGCTGTGAATAACTCAGTATTAGGCTGGCAGCAAATGTGGACAGCAGAGGTAAATGAGTGAGTGATTGCTGACTTCACCTTGATTGATTTGTGTAACACAGTCCTGTTGGTTAAAGGGCTGTGAACACGGGTTTGTTCTTTTCCTTGCCTTTAAAGTGTCAGCAGCATAAATATTCATTAGCATAAGAGTAGTGTTAAGACTTCAGAAAGACTCCTATTTCACAGAATCTCAGTTGGGAGACTTAGGCCTTTGATTGAATCAGAGTTGAGAAACTCCTTTTGCTTGGCCTGGGATTTCCCTGGAACTGGGTTGTAGTCACCATCTCCAATGGACTACTGCATGCAGAGGACACCAGTGGAGCTGAGGGCTTCATCAGTAACCGCTTCATGGCGGTGCATGCTCTTTACAGCAGCTTGAGCTGCTATCTTATAATGCATCTTCCCTAAGCTAAGCTCAGTGGAGCTCATCCACTGGCCGAAGATCCCTCACAGGGAAGCCCAGGCTTGTGGGTTTATTATTATTATGAATTTATTTGCCTGCATGCGTGCTAACCCTGCATACACATCCATGTGTGTTCTCCCTCCCTTTCGCGCTTGCTTGCATGACTGGCAAAATGAGCTACAAGCAGATAAAAATTGAAACACAGAAGAGAGCAAATTACAACATGTTCAATTATCTTTTCCGAAATCATTCTTCATCTGTGCTTTACTCAGTGCCTGGTAGTGCTCCCGTTGCAATCTGACAAGGGCATTTTTTTATTTCTCCCTTCTCTTGGGTGGCAGGGTGGTCAAGGAGCCAAGGCTTGGGCAGAAGTCGTGTAAGCAGGGCCAGACAATTCAGGCTGCATTGACTGGAGATCCCAAAGACCAGGTCTCTGATCAACAGCCTGAGTTCTCTCTCCATTAATTGTAAATGTTTCTTCTTGTTACATGCAAACATTACAGTGGTAAACACTGATTCCCTCCCCACTGCTTTCTTGCCAGGGAAGCAGACAGAGATAGCTTTGCCTTGTTTACTTCCATGCTGTTGTATTGCAAAGTGCCACCCACCTGCGGGCCTCACCAAGGGCTTTGCTGATTAGTGGGCTCCCTCTCCTGGCTCCTTGCAGCAACCCTGCAAGATATGAAGGGCTCAGGGCCCTAGGTAGCCCTGGCCGCCTCCAGGTTTGCTTCTCCTTTCAAGGACTATGGATTTGTTGCTTCATTCCTGGTTCCCTTGAGCAGGGGATTTTAGTGTTGCTTTTGGATTGACAGCACTGGTGATGAAAGTTTCCTGTTTACAGGAGAGAGGCTCCTTGTATACCCCTGAAGATGGGCACAAAGGGATCACCTTTTGGGTTGGGAGGAGGTTTTGTTCTTTATGGTCTATTTAGCTCTTGGCCTCTCTGCTGAGAAACTGTCAGTGATTATAGTGTCAAGTGTGGTAGTAATAGTTTTAATAATGAGGACACCTGTCTGCAGTAAAATAAGATTACATCAAGACATTTTATGCAGTTCACATGTAAGTTAGGAATGACTTTTGGTGATGCCAGCAGGGATTGCATGAGAGGATTGAACAATAAATGCAACAAATTGCCTATTAAAATTGGGAGAAATTTCTTCAAGTAATGAAACATATTTAAACGTATGTATTATAAAGGTGAAACGGTTGAGCAGCTTCCAAGTCATATTATGTCTGTTAAAGAGCCTGATCAGCTTAAATCTGGAAAAGGACTATTTTGTAGTTTAAAGTAGAAGCAGATTTTTTTTTCTAATTGTTTGTTATTAGTATCAATGTGGCAGAGTTAATAGGATGCCATCATACAGATGAGGCTAGGGGAAAAGGACTGTAAGCAACCCAAAGTGCTTGCAATGCAAATACCTAGGCAAGACAAAGGATGGCAAGAAGCAACTGTTTTCATCCCTGTTTGTGGGAAGACTGTCTTGCCCACAGTTGCTCAAAGGCCTGTTGGGAGGACTGGAAACTTAGCCCGTCTTTTGGGAATCTTAGCCCAATATTCAGCTCTAAAATAATGTTTTCTCTTGGTTACCATCTATGTGTATCTTTTTTAGGGAAGACTTGAATTTGGCACATTAGTTGTCTGCAGTCATTCTAGCAGGCACGAAGATATTCTTAAGCTATCAGTCCAAAAACACAAATAAAAAAGCAGTGTGTTGATGCTTCAAACCAAAGAGAGCACCTAATGAGAAAGAAATTGTACTTTTTAGAACTTTGTAAATATTAAAGCACTGGCCCACAAAACCAGCGCAAATAGGAATATCCTTTAGTATTATCTCCAGTTAATATACAGGTAAATCAGGACATAATAGTGCTGTTATTTAACCAGCATCACACACTAAACCAGGGATAACCTTTTTAAAAATTACATATTATCAAATATATGGTCATTGTTCAAGCCAATAAAATGCAAAATGCAGACAATCATAGTGTTGCATAAACTACAGTTGAGATGCTCCAAAGTGATCCTCAGGTTCTGGGACTTGGATTCTTTGAGTTGCAGTTCAAAACACTTTTAGCAAGAGGCCTGAAAAACCAAGTCCCTAAATCACTAGCCATTTTTGCAAGTGTAGGTCTAGGGTTTTAAAAATTCACTTCTAATAATTTAAAGTGTCATCCAGGGGAGTAACATTTGGGCTTAAATTTATAGGGCCAGTTGAATGTGTGATTTAAACCTATATCACTCGGTTACCCCAGGAGTGAATATTGCCAAGATTGTGATCTTGACAGTAGCCCTTTAAAAGAAAAGGAACAGGAAAATATTGAATTGGAACAACCCAGCATCTCTCTTGTGTTTGTCTTTGGTAAACACTGCAATTTATTTAAAGCACATGGAAGGGAGAAAAAATATGGCAAAGTTAAATCCCAACAAATTGTTTTATATTTACAAATGAATTAGATTATTTGCATTTGTTGTGTTTTTGGGTTTCTTTGAAACTGCAAATTAATGAGAAAAAATTATTTTCAAATCTTATTTTACTTAAAGGCGAGTTTAGCGAAGGCAATTTGCATGTAAATCAACGTTTACCTGACGCATGTAATTTCCTCAGTTAGATAAACCATAACACGAAACAGATGAAAGACATGGGAACTGTATAAAAATTCTTTGAAAGATAATAGGCGGCAGTTTGCAATAAATATTCATTAAGTGAGAGGGTGCCCTGTTCTCTCTCTGCGCTGCTATCCATACAGCGTTCACCTCTTTCCGACAGCCTCCTCATTACGTATCTTTGCTCTCCTATTTCTTCCTTATTTAATCTGTCTTCTTTCTTACGATGTAGCACGGGTCACTTTCATTATGGGATGCTCTGTGCATTTCCACCATCAGTCTGCACTTGTGTCATTTTCAGTGCAGACCAGGAAGGAGGCACATGAAAAATCGGCAGGGAGGTTAAGAGCTGGTTCTAGGCCTGGGCAAAGTAAGCAGTTACTGGGGGCAGAAGGCTACAGGAACAGGAGGGCAGCTGTGGCCCTGCCATGACTCACCTACCAACTTTTCCTTTTTCCTGCAAGCCAGGCTGGCTGCATGTCCTGCCACCACCCCACCATCGCTGAGGCAGGGTTGGACCCCACCATCGCTGAGGCAGGGTTGGGATGTAGGGCAGCTGATGGTGATGGGCAAGAAACTACTCCAACAGAGGCAGCAAGCTGGGTGGCCACTTGGCCATCCATCCCAGCCCTGTCCCTATTCCTATCATGTTTATGAAAAGAAAAGCTTTTCCCCACTAGTCCAGTCCTCAGCTCTGAGGCAGCAGTGTTTCATTTGGCTGATCCCAACTTGTAAAGCCTTGAGCCAGCTTCCTAGGGCACAGCTGTGAATAAAAGGATGTCTGAAAGAAGTATAGACCAGAGAAAACCTCATGCCACGTCTTACGTGCCTCAATGGTGTGGGTCACTCCTTTGACAGTTCTGATATGCACAGGTAGCATCAGAGATGTTGCCAGAGTTTTTAGAAGTCTTTGGGACTTCTGGGAGTAATTGAGCATGCTCATAATTTCACCCAAATATCTGATATTTCAACTGAGGTAGATCAGACAATTGTCACATGAAGAATATGATCGATGTTCTAAAACCTGCAGTTTTAAAAGCAACTGGTATGTCACCAGCTGAAAGTTCAAATGTTCCACATTGCAGTGAATTCACGCTGCATTTAATTGTATGTACCTTCTGCTCCAATTATCACTGTGGTGTCTGATTGCATGCCTAGAGAGCCATCAAAAGCTGTGATGTATGGCCACATTGTGGACTGGTACTATGTTGTGAAATTACAATAGCAGGAGGTTTGCAACGTATCTGTGAGGGTTGTGTTCCCACTCCCCAAAACAGGCTATTTTCTCAAATGACTGATCTCGTGCTTGATAGGCAGTATGCTGCTCACGTGCTGCACTGCAGGATTTCCACGGGAGCAGTGAGCAAACACATGCTTGTTCAGGTGGCTCCTGCAGAGCAGACCACCTTTAGGATAGTCCTTGCTGAAGCACATCACTTTGCACCGCAGCAGGACTCTGGGCTGGTGGGACTCGCTGTCCTTACTGCTGAAGTGCAGATCCTATCACTTTGTCAATTATATAAGAGTCATCTGTTATCTTCCTTTCCTAAATTTCATCTCATTCCATCCCGCCAGCCTGCAGGACTCTAGCCAGTGCATGCCTCTGGGGCTTGGTCTGTCCTTGGGAACAGTCATCATCTTTCCTGCTGCTGCCTCCTGCGCCTGTGCTGTAGAGCTCTGTGACCACTTTCAGTCACAAAGCCAACTCCATTCGCTCACACTCTCTATTTACATTTAATATTCCTTAAATGATTAAAGCAAACATTCCTAATTAAATGTTAACGCGCTGTAAGTATCTGCAGCCAGCGTACTGGCCGCCCCTCTAATCTCATATATGTGGACATAGCACCTGGACTTAAGGAGGAAATTACTTTTTGAAAGTTTGATGCGGGAAGCACGAATAACTTATCCAGTCATGCCCATTAAGTTTACTCTTTGCCCTTGGGAAGATCATCGTCCTGCTGGGTCCTCAGGGCTCTAGGGACTGAAGTCTGTGTGCCCAGGGCCTCATGTGGTTGACTCAGCACAGGGCAGAATCAAGCCTGCGGAGACTCGATGTGCAAACCTCTGAACAGTGGGCTGAAGGAACAAGGGGCAAATCACATCATTATACAAATGGGAATTTAGGTGTGGATTGAAGTAGTTATTTAAAAAAAAGAGCCATTGCTCTTTGAAGAGACACTTGCAGGTTAGATTGTTTGCATTTCTCAGTTTGCTTTTTAATTCCAATTTAACAGTAGAGTTTTGTTGGTTTCCTTTTTTGTCCAAAAAGGTTCTTCCCCACCCTTGTTAGACTATACCAACACTTCTGTGGTGCTTCACTTTTTACTGCGACACCCATTGCTATAGTCAGTGTAAGTACTGAGGAAGCTGCTTCTACAGATTTACTCCCTCTGCTGACTACTGTTGCAACACCACCATTAACAGAGCTCAAAAGATGGTGAGATTTGCCACAGTGCCAGAATATATGTTGGGCAACACTGGAACTATAATACAGCTGTGTGCACCCTATGTGGTTTGCTTATGAAACTCTTGCACTTGCCCATTTTTTCCCACTTCCATCAGTCTTGTCTTCTAAATTTTGATGTTTGTTGGACTGTGAGATGTTTCAGAGACACCTTTTCCTTTGAGTTCACTGCAGTATTTCAGAGATGTGCTCCCTGTTCTTGCTTTCCTTTGTGGTGCATGACTTTATTCTTTCATAATATTTGTTCCTTCAGTGTTTAAGGTCAGTCTCCTGGAAATAATTTGTTCCTTTTATGCAGATAAGGTGGATGAGATTAAAGTATGTTGTTAGTCCAATATATGTTTCTCTCCAGAAGTTCCACATGCACAATATTTTGGTTCATTCCAATTATATCAGTGCTCAGTGTTTGAGGACATGCGTGATGACTATCCACATATTAGCTAATGAGAACATCTGAACTTGCTTAGGATCTGAAACAGTAGACTATGTCCTCATGTGGTTCAGTTCCAATATGGCTCCAGTGAACTACTGATTCTCAGTCCCTCAAGTTGCAGATCCTAAAGCACTAAAGTACCAACCATAAAAATAGTTGCAAGCCATCTCCATCCACATTGAACGGTTATTGAGAGAAGGCAAGGTGACAACAGAAGGACTTTTCTGCAGTCAGAGAGACAACTTCTTATGTGTGCTCCCTATGTTGAGGTTATCATAAAAATCTTTTATCTTTATGCTGGAGATAATGATAATTTTCTTTGATTGGTGGCACAATATAGTTGATTGGATTCTACTCACACAGGAGCTGCAGAAACACAGAAAAGGTCTCCTGAATTTGTCCAAGTCTGCTCTTTGAGGTGTTCTACATGTTATTAAAAGAGCTGTATGTGTTAAAAAAACGAGAGAAAGGAGTCTCTCTCTGTAGTCCCTTGGACATGCCAATCATCAGAGTACATAACGTACATCAATAAATGATGGCATCTACTAGTGGCTGACCCCACAGAGAAGGTGAGACTCTTTTCCATATATTAAATATGAAATGACAAACCAAATACTTGCTTATCAAATGCTTGCTTAGTTGGCAAGGGCCTGTGGTTTCACAGCTGATGGCTCAATATCCTAATCCTAGCTCTCCAGATGTGTCTGTGTCCTTGAAGACAACAAGCTGGATATAGTTGCCAAGGTAAATAGCAATGAGTTTGACGAAGAATAAAAGCTGTGCCTCTTGGGTGCAAAACAAGGTTTACTCAGCTTCCCATGGTAACACCTAGGTCCTGGGGTACTACAAATACTATATTCATTGGTACTGTATGGCTCTTTGCTGGACCTTATTCAGGACTGTTTCAGGAAGGGTGAGCAGGTCCCCTCATGGCTTTCTTTTAGAAGGCTTACAAGACAAACTCTCAAGTCACCTTCGTTCATGTCAAGTTCCTGAAGGAGAAAAAACAGCATAAAACAGAAGCTGCAGTTATAGCTATTGTTTAAGAGGATGCTGTCAAGCCCTTTAAGTACAAATACCAAACATGTCTTCAAAGTTCTGAATTCTCCTGGGGACCATGCTCTGTATTCCACTACAGTAGTCTTGTTTTTTAAAACCAGTCCTCTGGTATTTAGTAATCTGAAGAAAATACAAGAGCCTTTCAAGCAGAGATAAAAAACCTGCTCACAGTTGATAGCATGGAAAGCTAGTCTGGTATTCTGGGCAGCAGCCTAACTTTGTGAGGTCTACGTTCAAATCCCTGATGCACATGGTTGGTTTTTTTCACGGCAATTCACACGTGTGCTAATTTTTCCCTGCCTCAGGTCTCCATCCATAAAATGGGGCAACAGGTTTGTGAGGATAAATGCTTGCAGTATTGTGTAGAGTTCATATCCTGAGATGACAGAGCTGTAAGCAAGCAACTAAAATTCTCCTGAGCAGAAGTCATGGTTTCACATCAATTCCCATGTTCTTTACTGCTGCTGAGCGTTCAGGTGATTAAAATTAAGTATCTTCATGATACTGTCAAGTTTTGATTAATGTAAAAATATATACTTGCAAAAGGAAACAAAGTTCAAAAGAAGCAGTATTTCATGTATTTTAGGTCAGCCAGGTAGGAGACGGAAGCTATGCTGTGTGACTCAGGTGAACATTGCAAATCACTCCGAGTATTGAACAGTTAACTGGATGTTTACTGCCACTAGTTCAACAAAGGCACAGGGGCTACGTTTCAGCTACACTGGAGAAAAACACTATTTCTGACTCATTTGATTAGGTCATATGCAAGATACAAAAATGAAATTACGGAGTGTGGTTTAAGGAGCTGAGTAGATGACCTTGGTTGTTTCATCCAAAGGTCGTATGACACTTTCTGATAAGCCCAAAGAGAAACGTAAGTCCTTGTCTTTTTCTGTGCAGTTTACAAACCAGTGCAACTGATAAGAATGTTTCACATTGCATAGATCATCCTAATACCAAAAAATAGCACCCTTAGAAGTGTTACTTGTACAACATATTAAATATACTTTTACTGCATTTCATAGATTTCTAATTTTCACAATAACTGATATTTTTCAAAGTCCTACCTTAGAAGTCCTATGATTATGGTATAATCACAGGTTTCTTATGTTTTGGATGGAAAATATTCTTGTTCTTGTAGTTGTGAAAAATAGCTTGAAAGCATGACTCGTAAAAGACTCAAAACCTAAATTTGAAATTAGAAAGCCATTGTGTGATTTCAATTTTCATAGTCTTTAAGCCAGTCTTGGGATTATTTTTGACTGTTTAGAGATGACAATTCTGTAGGTGAATGTTGAAAGCTTGCCTGGTCTGTTGCACCTGTTCAGCTTTGTAAATGTATGCTACAGTAGCTGAAGTAAGGGTTGTGGTGGTGACGTTCATGTTATTATTGAATAGGTGATATTTTTTTCACTTCACTGGGGAGTCATATCTTTTTAAAAACAGATTTAAATGAAATGCTTAGGGTGTCTGTACCCGCAGAATATTCATACTGTCTTTTAGATTGTTCTGGGATTGGGAATCACAGCCAAGGGGCAAATATTAACATATCTTTGAACCTTATGAACCTCCTGAGAAATTTTATAGCACTAACATTCAATATCCACCAAATTATTGAGAATTACATGACACCTATCAGTCACTTTGATGTTCATGGGACCTGAGCAGTCTGTATCTGACTTGCCTCTTGCCTTGTGACCGGTCTACCCTTGTGCAAAGTGATCCTCTCTTCTAAGCCTTCCTTGCTGATTGCAGCATATCTCTTTCTTTTTCATGAATATGTTTCCATACCACTTCTGTTCCCTTACTCTAAGCTACTGCAGCCTAGGCTGTCTCTGCTCCTGTGCCTGTTCCCCCCTCCAGTCGACAATTCTGCAACTCATACTGGCCACCAGAGCCCCATTGCCATGACCAACTCCAGTCACCTTGAGATGGTTGTTCCTGTCGTTTGTATTTGCCACCCTTTTCCACTCCATTGAAGTGGCTCAGATGGTTCCCCTTCCTTGTTGCCAGTGTTAGGTTACCAGCACCATAAAGCAGCCTGCATGTTACACAGCCAGGTACACCCCCAGATGAGTGCAGCACTGATCTCTTCTTGGTGGTTTTGCCACTTGTCAGTCAGCTCTTTCTTGTTTGCAACATCAAGAACATTTTACGTATTAGCTTAAGCTAAAGTCACTAGTTCTGTAGCGTGTGCGGAATGAGACAGTTTATTTATTTTAGGAAGTCAAATAAGTCCCCACCCATGTGCCATTGTAATTTTTCTTCTGTAGTAAGGCCCTTGGTAATATATTAGTGGGAGTCACAAAGGATTTTTTAACCTACTTGAGATTTATTTAAATCTTCATATTTTATTTTGGAAAGAATCCAACTGATTAAAATCCACAATATTTTCAGTCACAAAAGTTTTGACAGCATAAATCTAATTTTTGCATTTTCTTATATCATTAAACTGTTCTACTCTATGCTAATGCTTAGTAAAGAGGGTTATTAGCACCGAGGACAAACCTTAAAAGGGTTGGAGGTTTGATTCATCTATGAAGCACCGACAAATTTGGATTAATTATTCAAATCTAATTCAAACCTCTCGAGTCTGCAAAATTGGGCTGGAAGTCTCAAGAGAACAGGTTAGCTTGTGGGGTTTCCGGTGCTGCCTGCCTGGCTTTCTGATGAGCCTACATAACCAGTAAAAACTTTTAAATGTGCCACCTTTCTAAATTGTGTGTGTGTTTTAGATTCAGCATCACTCAGGTACAGCTGATGCTTGAGCTTTTCACCATGGGTGAGAAATGTTCCCCTACCATGATTCTGCCTTTGCTTTAGTGCGGAACCTAGCACCTCCATGGCATCAAGGGTCAGGAACTTTGAATGGCAGAGAACAGACAGCTAAGGTCACTGCCTGTAGAGAGAGATATCCACAGCCATGTTTCTTATATTGCCAGAGGTGTAAATTGCCCCAAATATTCTGAGCTATTTTCTTGCTGGGGAGTAATTCTGCTGTGAAAAGGTTAGCATTTATTTAGCCTGACAAATAGCTTTGAGTTTCCTAAAGCTCACCATTTAAAACTGTGTACCTACTTAATATTTGATCCTAAATCTACTTCCAGTTACGGCCCCTGATGATTAGATATTCTAGGACAGTAAGAAATAGTCCTGTGTTGGCGTAGAAATATATAGCCTGTCAAGACAAAAATTATGCTCTGAGGGACAAGCACTGAGTCTAGCTTTATGTTTGCAGAGCAGCTAGCACAGCGGGGTCCCTATCTTGATTTGAGACCTCTAGGAACTACTACAAGATAAATATCAAATGATAAGTCATGCCATTCTGCAAGAGGACTACGGATTGTAAAGGAACACCAGGGAGTTTTGATTTTATGACCCCAAGAGGAATAGCACAGACCTTTCTCTCCATATAATGGACAGGGATGGTTGGGCTTTCTTGGTCAGTGACAGGCCAGCAGGCAGTGCTGACCCATGCATCTGACCTGTTATCAAAATTCCTCTAGCTTCTCAGGTACCCTGATTTCAGAGCAGTTAAAAGGAAGTTCGATGGCACTCCATAGTAGGTAGGACATTCATACCTGTTTCTGGGATGAAAGCAGAAAGTGTCACAGCTCATGGGTTTTGCAGTAAAAGGCAATTAATTATCACCTTGATGACCTCCTTCGCTATCAAATCGCTACTCAGATGATTTTACTACTATTTATAATGAGGCCAGATCCTGACTATTTTATCCATTGATTTTGGTGAGTGGCGGTGGGTGCTCAGCAAATTAGAAAGCCTTGTATTTTATGGTTGTAGCACCTGACTTCATGGGTCTGCTTTTATACATGTATGTGTGTTTTTATACTGCTCCTTGGCTCTGCTTGCTGTTATTTGGGAAGTCTGGTGCTTATGTGATCCAGTGAAAATAAAGCTCAGAATGTATTAATATATTTTGACATGCTTTGTGGCTGGAGATCTGACTAAAATGTTGCTTTTGTGCTCTCAAGCACTTCTGAAATCAGAAAGAGGTTGGTTTGTTTTCTCATTTCAAGAGAATGAATTATCTAGCCACCCCCCTGGTTTAAAATGCTTGGGTGGACATCACTCTGCTGACAGTTACAGTAAAAGACATTTTGTAAAGCAGAAGCTTTTAACCAGTAAGGTTCACCTTGATGATGAGGTGTGGGACAGGGAGCAGCAGCTTCATGGAATTCCTTCCTCTGCCTTCTCATTTTCTGGAGAAGAAAACATTGACAGTGAGGCCCGGAGCAGTTGCCCCTTCTCCCTTCCATTGGGTTTCAATACTGGGTCCCAGCTCTGTGATGCTCTGCACACGCTGGAGATTTTTTGCTACAGCTGCTGCTCTTGTTGAGTCTCCAGGGCAGAAGAGTCAGAAAGGAGAGAACAAGCAGGCAGTCTGCTGGGGCACCCTGCTTCTTCTCTTAAGCAGTCATTTCCTCTCTTCCACCAATGAGCAAGACAACTCTATGGTACTGTCACAGACACTTCCCTTCCAATGTCTTCCAAGAGACTGCAGCTCCCATAATCATTGCTGCACCTTGCTCAGTCCCCACAGCTGCTGGTGACTCACTCCAGTGTTCCCCGTGAGTCCACCTCTCCAGCTCCTTAGGTTGCAATGATGAAGGGAAGAAGGGGGAAAAGAAGCCATGGGAAGCCCAGATAAGAAAGATGGGGATTCAGTATCAAGGTAAGGGAGGAGAGAAAGGATAAGAGATCAGGAGGGGGTTGGATGCATATGTCTGGTGAAGGCAGAGAAGGTAGAAAAAATAGTGCTCTCCAAAATGAATGGGAATCAAGTCTAAAGAATCTGATTTTGTCAGTGGTATTTTGCCTGTATCTGTAGCTGAAATAAACAAGCAAACAGAAAAAGAAAGAAAACCCTAAAAACATGTGTAACCTCATTAAAAGAAAGGAAGAAGGAGCACAGAGCCTCCAGGCTTCTGAAGAAGGGTCTACGATTTTCAACTGAGGTAAAAAAAAGAAAAGCTTTGCTACCTCTGCTGTACCCATGCTCCATTTGTATTGGTAAAACTAAGGAGAAATCAAAATTACTTACTCTCTCCCCTTACTGATTTAGGGTCTGGAGGCAACATCTCCAGTTATTAGCCCAGTCAGCCTTCTGTTTCCTATATTACCTGTTGTGCTTCAAGGTCTGCCTGTATGGTTTGGAATGGAGTGGTTGTGCCCTACTGACCGTCTGGAGTTGTTGTTCCATGATCTGCTGAGGAAGGAGGTTTTGGGTCCACAGCTCCTTAGGCAATTAGCAGTTAGAGAATAATTTGTTCTTTAAGAAAGCTTGAGTCTCTTATCTCCTCTTGTCTAAGGAACAGCCTTGACTTAAGGATGACTCAAGTCCCAGCCTACCTTTTACACCCTTTTACTCTCCAGACCAAGCTGTCCAGCATAACTTTGGGGTTTTTTTAACCTTAGCTAAATTGTACAGCCTGTCTTTCAGATTTTCTCAGCTCCTCTAGCTGCACATGGTGGCTTTGGTAAGGTCTAGTTGGGAGGAGAGACCTCTTTCCCTGGGGAATATGCATTCTTCCTTCAAAGGTGTTCTTGGTTTGGAGTTTAGGATGGATTGGTTTGTTTTTCCATATTCTGTGTTCCTGAGTTGTTTTAGTGGCCCCACTAACAGCTGTCAACCTCCTCAACAGAGAGACAGGCAGAGCAACCAGAAAACAAACACCACACGAAACAAAATTCAAAACGTGTTCAGAGAAACGCGCTACTTCAAAGGCAAGCATAGAAGTCCCCCTGGAGCTCATTACTGTAGCCAGTGGAGGGGAGGGGTAAGGGAGAGTGTGGAGTGGGAAACTGTATCCCTTTCCAGCAACTACAATGAGCGTTGCAGCCTATGAATAACCCCTCATCTCATTCCATGAACCCCACAGACCGTGGTCTCCTCTCCATTTTAGCACCTCAGTCTACTCAGAAATGGGCTGGGAAGATGCACTGGAGAAGGATGCCTGCTGAATCCACCTCCAAGTAAATTATGCTTCATGTCAACCACCTTTATTGTAGTAGCTCTTGCCAGTGTCATGTGGTCACACTGGGAGCCTCACCACCAGGAAGCTGGGGGTGAGACAATTGCCTATAGCTTATTTGCTTCTCGGTCTCTCCTGGGACTATCAGCCTGGGAGATGAGTAAAATCTGACGGTGGTTGTAGATGGTGTGCCCGTTGGGCATTTGGGAATTGGTTTATATGAGACCTATCAAATCAATTTCAGATGGACTACTATCCCAGGATTGTAGCCCTTCTGTGAATTCTTTTAGGCAGTGAGCTCACAGGTTCTCCTGCAAAAATAAAGGTTATCCTGAAATTATCTGGGTTTTTAAAAAATTCTGCTGACTCCTGTTTTGTAACTCTTGTCACTTTAATCTGTCTAGCTATTCTGTCTTCCATGACAGCTCAAAAGAAAAGCGAGAGTAAGGCAAGCAGGTAATGGATCATCTCCCCAGAACTGGTCCTGATTCTTCAGTTCTTACTGAGGTAGACATCTCACAGTAGTTTCACCTTACTTCATGGGTAGTTTCATCCTTACTTCATGGGTAGTTTCACCCATGTAAGGACTATGTGATGGAGAGAGATGCATTTAATATCATATATGAAGGAGGAAAGACTTGCAGGAAGATACACTGTATATGGATTGTGTGCCAGCACTGCAGCGTGTTCCCTTCCTTCTTTGTTGCTTGCCTGGTGTTCTATACAGAGGTGTCTGCCAGTAGAATGATGACATGCTATTATAGGATGCCATGGAGAGGCAGAGTGAATGGTGGCACTGTACACAGCTTTTTTTTTTACTGAGGGAGTGTTAATGGAGAGCATTTGAGTTACTACACGCAGAACTGCGTGAGCTGGTAACACCTATGAGAGCGAAGGGAGTGTTTGTAGCACTCTGCATAGATTGCGTGGTGCTGGGAAAGCAAGAGGATGATAGCAGAGAAAGGTTATGTGATCTTACGTGCCTTGTGTGGAGTGGTGAGGCAGCGATAACCAGGCTGGTATGTTGGAGCCTGTCCTCAGAGCTAGCAGGGAGATTGCGTGTGTGATAATACACATAGATGCAGAGTGTGAGGAGCGCTGCGAGAAGTCAGCACACTGGATACCATGCGCAGCAGATAGCATGATGCTGTGTATTGGTGGAGAGAGAATACAACAGAGCCAGCCCATGTTTCGAGGCTTCTGAAAGCATTCCCTTGACTTTGATCATTTGCTGCTCATTCTCCCCATACGCAGGCAAGACCCACTGATCTGGGAAACTATTGCAGCTGTTGCTGTAAGCCTCCAGAAGGATCTAAAAAGCTAATTGCAACAGCCAAACCAGCTGTTAGAATAAGGACTACATTCTCAGTCCTCAGATCCCAGCATGTCCCTGTGGGATAGAGTTTCTTCTTCAGCTCTAGGAGGCTGAGGGGAAGCAGCTGGGTTCTTTGCTGAACCTGCATTAACTAGACTGGGAGAGACTTTTCTGCCAATCAGGAGACTAAAAACTAAACAGCTGCTGTCATTTCAGGCCAGAGTATGGAAACTTTTACAAGGGACAGGGACGCTGTGTTCACTCGATGCACAGTGCAGTTTGACTTTCTGTTTCTTTTAACTGTTTCCTGTGTCGATGCAGTGGAGGCTAACTGGACTGAATGCCCGTGGGTTGTGCTATAGCTATCAGCTTTGCCAGGAGAACGGCATTTCAGCTCCCACCTTCCCTTCCCTTAAAAGCTGGTAAGGAATTTCTGCCCACCACATCCTAGCCTTGCTGTAGCAAGACCAGAGAAAAGCATCTATGGTGCACATGTACACTGCCTGAGCAGGTCAGCAAGGACAAGCAGAGGGATCTTACAGGATAACGGCAGTAGTGGTGGGGACTCTTCTATCTACAGTTGCCTTAAATCTCTAGCTTGTGTATTTTTATGGAGTTCCTCCCAGGTGGGATAACCTGGTAGGAATTTCCCACATTCCACCTGTTACAGGGGAAGATTTTTTATAACAGGGCAGGGCAAGAGAGGTGAGCTAAGGACAGTGAAAGACACTGGTACGTATAATCACCCTGCTGTGTGGACACCCCTTAAAACCAGGCAATTGCTGGATACTAGATGCAGTAGCACACCTGGCTCTGCAATCTAGTTAATAAACTCCCTCAGACTCAGTTCTTTATGGAGTCACTGGAGTGTGTCTGCTCTGCAGTCCCCAGGATGATCCACTTACTCAAATTATCCATTTTTTCCTTGTCCTGTAGGGCATCCCTGTTATCTTCCCTCCCTATTATCCAAGATAATAGAGAGCTGACTTGCAATAATACAGTCACAATGGCTCCATAGTGTCTGAATGATTCCCATGTGATTGGCATTGTGTGTCTGTCTGAAGCTTCCTTCTCCATCAACGCTTCTTTCATCAGTAGGCATTAGGCAGAACAGGATCCTATAGCGCAGGTCTATTAAAGCCCAAGAAGAAATGTTTCACTATGACAAACAGGAGGAGACGTGAATTGTACAAATGGGTAAGATGCTGCTTGGAGGATCAATTCTGTGTGCTCATGTGAGTTACTGTAGCTGTGCATCAAGGTCATATGGGACCTGGGGGTCTCAGTTTCAAGCAGCCAGGTTTCCTCAGCTATGTGGGCATGTAAAAGAGTGCAGATGAGCGACAAAGGGAGCACACATATCCCAAGTGTTTTCGTATCTGCTACTAGGCAAAAACAGACTGCTCAACTGGCAATGACAAAAGGGATTTGATCCCAAACCATTATGACTCCAGTGTGGTGATTTTTTCAACATTTGGGGATTCTGACCCATATTGGACAAAGCATTTAGGAAGATTTAGCCTATTCATTATTTTGTGAGTCAAGGTTTTCCTTCTCATCATATTTCTAGCCCAACGAACAGCTCTGGAAGACTGAGAAGACGACCAGCTTGCTAGTTTGATTTTGCTAATTCAGGGAAGATGGGTGTTAATCTCACTGAAATTCTAGTTTATCATCTGAACCAAGGCATGTGAGGTTCATCACTGGTAATTACAGCCCACTGAGGTTCATCTCTGCAGCATGATAACACCACCTTTTTGCTGTAGGTAGGCTGTTGTGGGAATGAGAGCAGGCTCTGTGTTCTTCTCCACACCTTGTTAGAAGCAAAATCTGTCAGTAGCTTCAGTGCTGAAGAAGAGGTGAGCCCAAAGCCCTCAGTGGTTTGCAGAGCCTAAGGACCTTCCATTGGACGTTTTGATTTGCCTTGGCATACAGAGAAACATGAGCAATAGCCAATCCACACTGAATCTCTGTAGGCACAGATTCTCAGTGAAGCTGAAAATGAAGTGAAAGGGTCAGCCCCTCATCTGGCATAAATAAAAATGCTGTGCACTTGTGTTGACACAGGTACACAAGCTTATACTGGCAGACCTGGTGGTCTGAAATTTATTACAAATCTGATGCACTTCATATTAAATGAATGTTTTGTCGCTGTATTTTAGTAATGCTGACTTCAGTTCTTGGGCCATTGGCTGTTTTGAGGGCTTTTAGCTTTGACTTTTTCTTTGCTTTCTAACAATTTTGTGACTCCTTACCTTTGTGCTGTGGCACTTGCTCCCTAAGTAGCATGCTGTCATCTCCATGGTATGGGTGGATGGCAGAAAACTTTTAAAAATAGGAAGTGAATTATGCACTTTCTAGAACTAATCTTCAGACACTTGATCTGTGCTAGAATGCATGAGGCTTGGGGGATTTGTGAACATTTTCATGAATAATAAGAACTTCACAAATAACAGGAGAGTGAACTTACTGATGTTATTCCCAAATCTTTTGTATATATGAGAGATATGATTGGCTGTAGTTTTCTGAAAGAATTTGGTGGCAGGTCACTTTTTTTCTGATCAACGAACAATAGGGCATATGGGAAATGAAAATGAACCACATTATTTCCAGGGCTCCCACATCCATGAGTATTCTTTGACTCTTACAGGGTTTCAGTAAATTAGCATAACTACATTATCCAAGATTTCTTGCAGTTGTTTTCCCTTCCAAAGTTGATGTGACTGAGAGGGAATGCGAATGCAACAGCTTAAAAAGAAGAAGGGAGGAAATTACCATATTTAATATTGTTTATACAGAAACTGGCATACTTTATGGAGCATCATCTGATTAACTCATTTCCAGCCCTGCGGCGTGTGTGCGTGTATGGATGGCAGAGAGGAGAAATGAGAGCTAGGCCATGTTTTTTCCTGGCATGGAGGGCTGTTGCTGTAACACTTGTGTGGCTGGCAGCATGAGACATAATATTACCTAGAAGAAAACCTTTAAGTGTTGGATTAATTTCCCACCATCTGCATTCTGTCTGTACTGGAAATCTAGCTCTAGAGAGAAAGACTGAGGAACAAATCTGAGTATCTGGCAATTAGGTTTGGAAAAATGAAAAATGTTTTCAGGAACTTCTTTCTAGTCAGCTGTTTGGTGGTTGCAAGGGCTTAATCAGCTGAGGAACTGGCTTTGGAAAAGGCTCTTTTGCTTAAATGGCCTGAAGAGATTGGAAGAGAGGATCAGTGCCTTATCTCAGAGGTGCTGGCAGTCAAAATTAGGGACAGGTCGTTGGGTGCTGGCAGATGAGAGAGGAGTGCCAAGTTCTAAGAAAGCCTACAAGGAAATTGAGCTAGAAGTTATGTCCAAATGGGACTTTTTCAAAAGGGGTACTGTTGGGTAGGGATGAAATCTCACCATGAACCAAGTGTAGATATAGGGAGAAGAAATGGTGAATGGTAGCAGAGCAAAATAGAAAGCCTGGAAGGAAGAGGGAGCAGCAGAAGGAAGAGGTGAATGTCAGGCACTGTCATTTCTTTGGCTGCTTCTTGCATCAGCGGTGAACCATGGAGAGCGAAACCCTCAGGGGAAAGGATAAGTCACTGAATATTCAGTGTAACCGCCTTATGCAGAACACAGAAAGGATGGCCCCATCTAGGCTGCCACCCCTGCAACCAAAGCATAAAGGGTCCTTCCCAGCTTACAGCGTGACAGGAAGTTAGCGGGCTGAGAGAAGGTGGTATAGCTTCTGGTGGGAGCTCTGTCTCCTGTAACATGCTTATGTTTGTGTGTTACTTTCTTCTCTTCTAGGTAAGTGCATAAAGTGCTTATGAATGGTTCTGAGGTGCCCTGGCAGATGCTGTACTGGGATCTCTCTGGCTTCTCCAAAGAGGAGGAAAACACAGCACCTTCTGAAATGGTACCATTGTAGCCTGTGAAGCATATGTGCCAGTGATTACTAAGGAGTCCCCCTGTACTTCCATCTGTGAATCTGTTATTTGCATTTAGCAATAACCCATAGCCAGTCAGAAATACACCCACTGTCTGCCTCAGCCCAAGACTACCATCCCCAGTCCCAGGTGACAACAGACCCCTTGATACCATAGTGCAGCTTCCATGCCATGTCCTGCATCCTGTTGTCTGCCACCTTGCTCCTGTTGTTTACAGTCCTTCTGCAGGTGTCCCCAGAGTGTTGGTAGATACTTTCTAGAAGACCAGCTTAAATATCAGCCCCAAAGTATTGTGACCTTTGTCGCTCTTTTTGCCTTCAGACACTTGTGAATATTTGGATACTGCAGAAATCCATGCTTGCCACATCAAATGCAGGGAGCTCCCTGGGTGAGGTTTGCTAAATTTTTCTTCTCTGGCTGACTTCTGATTCACCCAGTGGGGGATTGTTGTGAGAACATAGCGACAACTGAGCAAAAGGAAATTCAGAATAACTCTTGGGGCAAAGCTCCTTGGCATGAGATGAATTGGGGTTCTTGAGGGAAGTGCTGGGAATGCTATTGTTTGAGTTATTTAAAATTCCCTAGGTCAGAAATTGAAGGGAGCAGTCCTGTGCTGGGAAATGGACATACTGGTGGAGATGATGGGTCTTTCTCCTCTCTGACAGCTTTTATTTATTATTATTATTTATTGTTTTATTAGCTTCAGATCGTTGACTTCACCTCTAGTTCAGTTTTGTTCTATATACTATACAGTCCATAATAAGCACGGTACTAAATGATATGCTTTTGTGCTGATGTGGTACTTGTTTGTTTCCCAGTGGAACAAGGTGATATAAGCACATACATTAAATATATTTATGACAAATTTCTCATCTATTACTTTTATTTAGAGTGGGTTTGAAGTAGAGCAAATTCTGCTGGAAAACAAACATCTTTCTAAAGGCAGACAGCAAATCCAGGAGTATATTTGCATCTGTACTCCTTTTTATTATTATTATTTTCTTTCCAAAGACAGCTACAAAGCTGCAAGGGAGAAAAAGAGTTCACTACTTTTCTTTTAAACAGTCAGCATAATAGATCCTGGCTCATCTCTGCTTGCTGGAGGAGATCTCTCTCTTTTTAAGAACTAGAGGAGAGACAACACAGTAAGCTGAAAACATGAACCATGTTTGTTCCTCATTGTCCTGAGTTGGAACAGCTGCCCTGAGCTGGAAGACACTTTGGATCTGCTGTGTCAAATGTTCAATGCCTTATGGTCAGCAAAGCAATTTAGCGTTCAACCACATGGCTATCATTAAGCGTGTTGTTGTATACAAATAGCCGCCTTCTTCTGTTGTTGTCTTTCTGAATTGGATCTGTGGTTTGATTTGCTGTTTCTGAAGTCATTTCCCTAAAGATTCCAATTGCTAGGTTTTGGAGGAATCCCAGGGCTTGCAGAAAGCCCTTTATCTTGATCTGTAACCTGCAGGAAGGTAGTTGGCATAACAGTTTGTATCCATACATGTTGTAGTCTGCTGACACGTATCTCTGGTAGTGACTTCTTTTAGTGAACTGAGCCTGACATATGGTGTTCATGTATCCTGTTTCCTGGTTTGCTTTGGATTTTTTTCTTGCTTCTGCACCTCCCTCCATTCTGCACTGTACCATCCCAGGTTGGATATCCTCTGGGCTCTTCAGTCTCTTGCTGAGGTTAGAAGAGACCTACTAGATTCTCCCAAATGCACTGAAACAAACATCATTAGGTAGCCTAGTGGATGGTGATTCTTGCATCTATTGATGCTGTACCCTGCAAGCAAAGCAAACAGGAGGCAGGGCTGTGAAAAGCAGTAGTGTGGGCAGATTTTAACTGCCATGCTTAGAGGTCAGATAAGAAGTCCATGAAGTTATGGAAAAATGTGAACACTTATATACCACAGTAAGACCCTAAGGCTGCACCCATGTTTGAAAATGCTTCCAAATTCGGTCACTAAAAGAATGTGAGCATGCAGGCTATTGAGCCTTCCATCTTCATTCCCTTGCTTCCTATATTCTCCACCAATTCATTTAATTTTTCTCCTCCTTCTCTGGCATTCTTCTTTGCTTTCACATTGTGTTCTTCCTCTGATCTTCTGCCTCAAATGCTAAATTATTCCTCTATGTCACACATACTTCTTTTGTGGTTTTCCAATTTTTCTTAATTTATAATAAAGCCAGTGCCTGATTGTCTTTGAAAGTGGATTCTTGCTGGGTTATTTATCAGCTATGTAGATTGCATTTCCTTAATCTAGTTAGCTATTTGGTATATAAAGACATACTGCATGCAGTCAGTGGATAATGCAGTTATAAGCTGTGCTGCCTAAAATTTCCATTTCTTGTCTGCTCTTCTGGGAACTGATGTGAAAAATTTCATCCTGATCCAGTGGCTTTTGCTGTTGCTGTTTTCTCTTGAGAGTGCCAGGCCCTCTTTGCCCCATGTCGCTTTCTGGTTCCTACTGCTCTTCTACAGATCAGTGTAGTTGAATCTATTGCTGCATGGATTTGATTGCATGGATCCTCATCAAGTCACCAAGCAAGGTGCAATGCTCCTGAGAACAAAGGACTACTTGCATTGGCAGGTAGCGTCCAAACACTCATGACTGAGTGCGGTATGTTCACTGTTTTTCCTCAAATTGCAGGAGCAGGATCCTCTTTTAGCACCTCTGAACTGAATTTTGTTTGGCAATTACAATCAAACTGGATCCTTAATATTTGCAAATTGTCATGTGAACCTGATACTGATTTTGCTTAGGGTTTAATATACTAATTCATTAAGCTCCCAGATTGTATGGAATGCTCAGGAGGAAAAGAGAAAGTGTTTTGGGCTTCTTGCTACACAGCAGTCAGTTTTGTCCAGCGCTGTCAACATTACCAATATAATGGGCTCAACGTGGGTCAAAAGGAATCTAGATTGTGGCACAGCATCAGAGTGTTTACAGGTCCCGAGAGATCGAGATGTTTTGAAACACTGGCAAGTCTTATCTGACAATGACATGCTGTCTTTAAAATGCCTGTCTGCGGTGGTCTGTGTCAGCTGGTGGAACAAATCCAGTCAGCAGCTCTCTCTTGGTGCTGTCCTTTCATCTGGAAATAAAGCAGCTGTTGAAGTCTCCAAATGCCCACCATAGTGCTGTTCACGTAAAGAGAAAAAGGAACCGGAGGAAAAGAGGACCTTTGATAAGAAGATGCTGAATTGAGGAGAGGGAGGGTCATTCATGTCTCCTGGGCATGGGTCCAGGTGGACATGCGTAGGTGGAGCAGAATGTAAATGTGTCTGTGCAGGCAGAGCACTGATCTGGATCTGAGATGATTTGGAGGAGGTGTGTTACAGTAGTTAAACACGGGACATTTATTTGCTGGGAGCTGACTTTGATCTTTGAACAGGACTTCTGTGTGAATTGAGTTCTGCTAGATCTTGGTCTGTTTCCAGTTGAGTGACTGCTACATGCAAAGGTGAATGAGGCTGTAGTTCAGCCAGCTTTTGCGGGTGGGTGTCAGCCTGGGTCCTCTCTTTGGGATGGATTTTCCTGGGACTTAGACTGTGCCAGAGGGAAAAACTGTGAAAGAGTGTAAAGAGTTTTGGAACAAACATAGAACATGAGGATATGCATAACTCACTGTATGGGGACATTATCTGCTTCTTTGACTTGCAAGGTGAAATTTCTGAAAGGAATTTCTTTTTTGTAGTCTTGCATCTGCTGGTTTGTTTGGCATGTATCCTTACATCTGTTTCTGAGATTGGAGGAGGTGATGCCTCTTCCCAGAAACCTATTTCAAAACATCCCTTCTACTTTAGGCATCTCGTGCCTCCTGGTATACACTGAGCTTTCTGCTGGCAGATAGAATATATGCCTCACTTAAGTGTTGGGAGGGTAACACAGATCTCTGAGACCATTTCTGGGAAACCTGTGAGATTTTCTGGTACTCCTCTGACCTTCATATAAAGGCTGTAACATGTGCCACACAAACGGCATTTACATGGATGACATTAAGGCTGAATGGAAATACTGCCTCTCCATTCATAAATTAATCCTCTCTCTCTCCCCACCACTTTCCTGCCCGCCTGCCTCCCTTTGCTACTCACTTTCTCCCTCATTGCCTGCCCTTTGGACACTGCTAAACAGCATAGCACTGCATGCCTGTCCTGGCTGCCTGAGCCATGGCCATCCCTGCCTTTGTTTTACAGACCAAGCCAGATATGCTCCACAGCATCCTAGAAATGATAAGCTTCTCTTTTTTTGAGAGGTCAGACTGTAGGAAGTACCCGCTGTTCTCTGACCTGAGCCCCTGCATATCTTTGTGCCCACCACAGTACCACCAGTGAGAACTCACACCAAGGTCATTCTGTGCTTGCATTGTCCTCCAGGGAGATCCACATGCCGGCAGAGTTAATTACACTAACAGCCGCAGAAATTATATTGGCCCACCACTGGCCTAGTGAGATGAATATCTCCATTTCTTAGTCACAGGGGGACATTAATGCTATTTTTATTAACTGGTGACCTGTTGACTGCTATTAGAATATAGATTGTATGCATAAACCAGGTCAGGGTACTGAAGATATGATTATAGAGCAATTACTGTGTCAGCCAGTGTGGCTTCTAATCAGAGCTGGCAAAGAATCTTTGGAAGCCTGAAAACCGTTTTTGGAGTCCAACAAGAAGAAACAGCTTTGGATCAAAGTCTGTATTGTGCCTTTACATCTTTCTGGAATTAAATGTCTGATTTTCTATGATTAGGATGGGCAGTCAAGGCAGAAAGAAGTCTTAAGAAGGGCAACTCTTAGTGGAACACAGCTGATTAGAGGAGTTCAAAGTTTGGAAACTTTTTTTTTCCATTTTCTTTTTTATTATATGGTTTATGTTTATTTCACTGAGCTGGCTGAAGATGCTAATTCCGCTCTTGCCCTTTAAAATTAACTGCAAGGTCATACAGCTGAGTGTCTGGTATGTCAGTAAAAACGATTACACTAATACATGGATTTCATTTGATGAGAGCCATAGCTACAGAACCAGATTTAGAATTGCTCCACATTTGTGAGAACTATTAAAGGAAAAAAGGAATAATAAACCTGAGAGCTGGTGTGTTAGATATAGAACCAGGGGCTGGCTTTCTCTTAGTTGCAGCTGTTCATTTGGAGGTTGAATACCCTGGTTCCCAAAGACTAGCTTTATTCCACTAACAGCACCACTGATCCCAGTGAAATGACTGGAAGAGACAGAGGAACCACTTCACATGGATGAGAGCTCAAGGCTCACATGTGCCTTGACTGGTACTTGTAACTGTATTTGTATTCTCTTCATTTATGGACTAGACAACAAATATTGTTAAGCTCATTAGTGCACCTGCCAAATACACTTGTATTTGACGTTTTTCTGTGGTGGACATTCACTTTACTGGAGGGTAAAGCACAGCACTATTTGCATGTTTATGATTATCTTGTTCCCCAGAAAAAGTCCTAAGTCATCTGAGATCTGAGCAACTAAATAATATCATGGTAATCTGAGGCAGAAGGTAGGTTTGTAAATCTGGTCCTCTGATTTATGAAAAGAATATACTTGTTGAGATTCGGGAGGAAACAAAGTGGTTATAGATTTCATTTGGTGATTAATATATAATGCATAGCTTAGAGGATAAACTTCCATTTTGAAACTGGAATTCAGCTTAAATAGGAAAATAAAATTTGAATTATGAGTCTGTCGCTAGGCTTTCTGTATGGAGAGAGTTCAGTTGCATGCAAAAGCTTGAGGGAGGAGGCATGTTTTTTTTCCATCAGATTTTGAATTGTCTCTTCAGTTGCATTGTTAACAGTGCGGTTAGTAAGTCCTGAGTATTCTTGAACATTCGTCCATTGATCTTTTGAGATTTGTTCCTTATTCTGTCCTCTTTTTAGCCTGTGAATGAAAAGGGCATATTCTAAGAGGACAGGAAGTGAGGGGTGGGAAGAGCAAGAGATTAATGTGCCTCCCAAACCAACCCCCTTGTGAGAATAAAGGAAAAAATGTCCTTTCCCTGCCAGTGTGTGGTTCAATCCATGAAGCAATATTGCCAGTCTTGTCATACTTTTTTTTTTTAGTCTTAAAGCTTACTTTTTTGTGGTTTCATGAGAGTGTTTACTTCTATTTAAAAAAAGCAAAAACAAACAAACAAAAAACCCCAAACCCGACAACATTTCTTGTCCCTATTTTGGGGGGGGGGAAACTTGGTGATTCGCACCATGAAACATCAAGAATCAGAATGGCACTGAAAGGCTTGATACTTATTTAGGCGTTAGGATTTTTTAGCTAGTGTGATGATTCTGCGGTGTTTGACTTTTTATCTTTGAATACTTAAAGATGCTAGTGTGGCAGATTTTCTTCCTTAAACACTTTTTCTCTGACTAACTTCCCATTCCAGCAGTCTGGCATCTATTTAATACTCTGTGTGTCAGAAATTCCCATTTCAGAGATGACTCTCTTTCCATCAAAGCTGCAGCCGTACTTCACAATTTCACTTATTAACAGCCTACTGAGATAATTGGGTCTGCCCAGCTCATTAAAAATAAAATATTGATGTTTTCTTAGGGTGGATGTAATTATCTTGCCCCCATAGGGAACAGGCAGCATAAAGGAGGGAAGGTGTGGTCTAATACACATCCTGCTATGCACCTGCTTGCTGCTCTGCAGCAAAAGGAAATTAGGGACTCCTAGTGCAGTTACAGTAGGTGAAGGTGGGAATGCAGAAGAAAAGATCTCTTTTCAAGCCTGGAAAACATAAATTGGCTTTTTTTTTTTTCTTAAACTTATGTTCAACAGGATAGTGCCACAGTACTTCTCTCTAGTGTACATTACTATGCTGTGGTATACTCTCTATAGTATGCAGTCACAAACTTTTCATTCCAGTGAGAGATGTCTTCTCTGAATTTGTTTCATGAGGAGCAGCGATGGTGCACATTCCTCTTTATTGCCCCACTTGTTGTTACTCAAGACAAAATTGCTGGAGCCAGTTTCACTAGTAAAAACGTGCTTACAGCTCCAGCTTGTCTTTTCCGAGATTTTTTCCAGCAATTTCTTTGGTGCCCTGTATTTCTCTCTGTAAGGCGCTAAATGGATTGCTATCAAATCCAGCTGGTACAGGTTATCAAATGTATGGTTAGACGGTAATGATGTCTAGCTACCACTGCTGGTGAGCCAGGAGCACTGGCTATGTTCTTGTCCTCCCATGGCCTGAATTTCCCAATTTGCCTTGTCCGACTGTAATTGTGAGGCATTTCACCAGTACTGTACTGGCAGTGGATATTAGTTTCCTATTGTTAAAAATGGACACAGAGAGAGTAAGTATCGGGAAAAAAGAGCAATTTTTGCTCCCTGTTCTTTCTGGCTGTTTTAAATAAGTGGTAGAAGACAGACAGAAAAGAATATCTGAAATATCAGAGAGCACTTCACTAACTTAGGTGTCCTCTTTTAGGTATCTAGGACCTCACAACTAATTGAAAGTAAATGTGATGAAGGCTTCTAAGCTTCTTGCTTACTAGTGAGAATACTTCCCATAGCTCACACATTTTGCTAAGAAAACATATGAACATTGCATATTGTCCAAAATATTTTCAGTAGTGTTGGCTTTTCGTATGCACTCAGCAAGCATGCAGCTACTTTTTTCCTAATCCTGCCTGTAACTGTGGTTTTCTCAGGAAAATCTCCTGTTCCTTTTGCTTTGTGGTGTATTCCAGCTGCTTGTCTCTTCTAGTTGGAGCATTGCTCCCATAGCATCTCCGTTGAGGGTTCAAGCATTTGGCAACAGACTGCTGGGTACTTTCACTGTGAAAGGCACCCTCCACTTCCTTAGAGCTAGAACCTCTCTTTTACCACAGCACCACTACAGTGGATTGCTCTGTTTTGAGGCACTGGCCACTAACTCTTTCAGGCAGGTGCAATGTTCAGTATAAGCAGGCGTGCAGCCTTCTGACAGAATTGGTTTGTTCTGTCTTAAAGTATTTAAGAGTGCAAAGACAGCCATGTAAGCCACTGAAGAATTATGCTAATGTGTTCTTCCAGAAAGAACAATAGTTACTTTAGAGGGAAAGAATCCCACAGGTTTCTGTTGAAAGTTTCTCTCTGAAAGCCCACGGTCTGTGTTTGAGCGTGAGGCAAGCGTTGCTGAGTGACAGGTTTTGGTTTTGTAGAGTACTGCTCCTCTGCGCCACCTCCTGTATGTACCATAGCCCTGATCCAGAAGGCTTTGGTCTTGGGAAGTATTGCAACATCCATTTCAGGATCATCTGAGAGGAAACAAACTCCTTGCAGTTTTCAAGCCTGGGGGCTGTGGTCTGCTGTAGGGTTGCATCAGTTTGTTTTGCTTCCAAGTTGAGCTATTACCAGCTTAAAAGCTGAAAAAAATCCTGACGTGCGTTCTCTTCTCTGCTAGCAGCACTACTAAGGGATTTTTCAGTTTCTGAGAAAGGCTCCCATTCTAGTGTGCCACAAATGATGTATATAGCTCTGCAAAATGGCTGGAGGCAGCATTATAATTTCACAAGTTTGCTTCTGCAGTCAGCTCTGAAGTGCTTCATATGGCGGTCAATGATAGATGTCTCTTGAGCAGAAATTAGGGAGAATAGAGTAAAATCAGCAGGGCTTGTTCCACTTGTGTTTTAAGACCATGCTGTCTCGGACTTGGCGAAGCTGGGGCCCTCTCGCTGTTAGTGGGACTTAAAAATCAACTGCTTCCAACCTGCCAATGAAAAAACCTAGAAGATGGCCTTTAAACAGGCCACTTCCTCCTTAGGCAGACGGTGAAATAAATAGTCACGTTTCTGAAAAAGCTGGCCGTGTTGTGGCTGTAACTGTCACAGTAGGAATTGCTGGGCCTTGAGCACTTTGGTGTATCTGGCCTTTATTTGGATAATGGAAGCTGAGCAGTTTGGAAAAATCTGTCCCTAATTATTGGTGCAGAGCCCTTGAAAATCTGGCCCCAAGCTCTTCTCAAATAAAATCTGGCCTCATGGGCATGACACTGTCAGAAGCAGTGCCTGGCATAAAGTGCTTCTTATCCTTTCCAGTGATTTTGTCCTCCTGTGAAGTTTCTAATTTATTTTAATTGCTTTAAAACTTTTTAAATGAGGCTATTTAATGGCTAGGATTTTGACTTATGGATCGAAGCTTCAGTGCACTCCGCATTAAATGGCGTGTATTTCGTTATGCCTAAATTCTATTGTTATGCCTGCCCTTTGTGCCGGCTTTTCATTTTCCAGTTTGGGGGTAGTTGCATTTCTAGGGCTCCCATCTGTCATAATTTAGTGTTTCTTCAGCACTTTTTCTCATCTTAGGAAGCCATTCAGCATGTCCAAATATTGCTTTATGCCTGCATGGACAATGCTCGCTGTCTTTGGAGGCGGCTATTCTGTTTCACAAAGGGAAACGTTGCGGTACATCTGAGTGAGGACTGAAGGCAAAGATGTCTCTTTGAGCCACTGGGTTGTAAAGAGATGAACTCTCTGGCTGTCCTCTCTCAAAGCTTTTCAGGAGCCTGACTGTTCCTGGGGGATTCTTTGCATGGACCACAATTGAGCCCAGTTCTTCCTGTGATTGCTATTTTGCAGAGGATAGTGCTATGTAAAACTAGGCATAGAGTTTTGTTGCATTGAAATTCATGTCCCTGATACCCATTGCTTAGAGCTAAAAGGCTGAATTCACATCTTGTTAATTAAGTCTTTCTGGCCGTGCTTTCAAGTGGGTACCATTTTGGATGGCGTTTCGCTTGGTCCTATCTGCTATCTGAAGTGATATTCTTCACTGCTCTTCCTCACTAGTGAGCAGCAGAAAGAAGGGTCTCTTTGAAACCACATCTTCCCACAAGTGGGGAAGGGGAACAGGGTCAAAGAAAGCAAAGAGGTAAATGCGTAATGCAGTGAGTTAGAACTAGGCCATAAGACCCATCTTACAACTCCAATATTCAAGAAAATGATCAGAGCTCTCTAATAAGTGAGGAAGTAGGGGCTTCTGCCTCCATGTTTCATTAAGAAGACAACATGTCCAGTGACACAATACCTGCACAAAGCCAAAAGAGGGGAATGACCATTCAGATTTCTAAGATGAGGCCAGTGTAGCCACAGAATTTTTGTACATACCTTGGCAAATTGTGGAGTCTCTGTGCCTCAGTTTCCATTTGTAGCACAGGAATCATAATGCCTCACAGAGCCGCTCTGAATAATTTTTGTGGTGATCTCTTAGCTCGCTTTCATAAAAGCAAACTTCTTGCCTTTGTAAAACTAGCAGGGGAAATGTGGCTAGAAAGCAGCATTCAAGAGGACTGTCAGCTTTGTGTAAAAGACAGTATGATTAACTTAATTATTAGGGCAGTAGCATTTCTTTAATGTAGATTATAAATATATAGAGATCTAAGCCCAGAATTGTTTTAGTGAGAGAAGTGCCACAGATTGCATGACCAGTGGCACTTCTTATTCACTAGTCTGGCTAAATGAGATTGCAGCATAGGTTTATGCTACTGTAGAAACCAAAGTGGTGAGTTCCTAGCTCCGGGAAAGCCAATTGCTACATTCCTCACTTTCAGTGAAACTAAAATTTCAACTCAGAAGTTTTAGTGAGAGATCCTTTGGCTTATATTGGCATGTTTTTCACCTTACTTTGCTACTGTTCTAAGCTAGAGCTGGCAGGTCTTTCTGGTGTCAGTTTGTTTTTTAGTGAGGCATTTCTTCCATTTTGCACAACCATTGCACCAGAAGTGACAGCAGAGAAGAGACTCAGTAGGGACTGAGATAACAGGAATGCTTTGAAGCGTTCAAGGCAGGCAGAGGTGCACTGAAACAGTTGGGGATGTCTGAGGGTTGGAAGGAAGGTGTATGCCATAAAGTCAGAAGCACTGTGTACTTTGGGGAAATATGGCTGGTAAGGAAGAGCAATGATCTCACAGAATCACTCTGCTATTTCTCACTCGGTATCTGCATCCACTTATATCTGTGCCGCATTTTAAGTGCATTTAGCCTTGCTTTCCTTTTTCTTCAAAAAGCAAGAAACCATCAGCAGAATGCAGTCTGGAGATGTTTCTCTGCCTGTATCCTAGAAGTGTTTCTAGGAAAACAAGGCCTGCGTGCTAAGTGCTAGGTGGAGTTCAGACAGATGGGTTGTCAGCAGCCTAACAGATACATTCATCTCATTGCAATGCTTTCATTTATTTATTTATTTTAAGGGCATCCCCTTTTCCACTGGCCGTTTAAAATACAAAACAATAATTAAGAGTGTCTGAAGAAGCCCTAGATGGATTAGGGATGTCTCCCAAGAGGTCGTCTGACATTTCCACTCTCTGAAAGTCCCTGCTCAGCTGCCTCTTCAACCAGCAAACCTTGATTCTAGCGGCCATCTGATTAAACAACAAAGCATCAGCATGTACTAAAAGTCACTTCTCTTGGGCCAGACTTCACTGACAGCAAGGGCAGAAACAGAAAATGATGAAAGGGGAGGAAGCCTTTTGGTGCAAAACATGTCTCTTGGTACTATACAGAGAGCTGGAAGATGAAATGTTTTCCTTTGTATGATCCTGGCTGGTCTGCTGCTTGCTGTGTCCTAATAGCCTGGATCCTGGTTGCAAGCAGACAGAGGTTTGATTTGTATCCTATGCACCACTGTGTGTGTATGTGAGGTTGTTCAAATAAGGGCTGTTAACTCCATGATTAGACTCGGGTATCCAAACATTACTCCATGTGAAATGATGTCTTACAGAACTTCCTCTGCAAGACATTATCATACCTCCCTGCAGCATCCTTGCCCCCTCTGTATCTCTCTGGCAGCACCCTTTGACTGCAAGCTGCAGAGTGCTCTGGTGGTCTGCCTTGGCATGCACACATACAACCTAGCTGATGCTATCTGCTCCTGCAATCCCCAGACTCCTCTGCCCTCCCAATGCAGGGCTCCCCACATCCAGCTCTGCCCCAACCCCACAGGTCTGCCCTGCTGGTCTCTCAGGCGGTGCTAGCCCCTGAAACAGACACTGGTTAGCCATGTGAGGGTAGTGCCATGCCAACACAGCTATGCTGCTTTCAGAACTGGATTAGCATCCCTCTCCAAGTAACGGATGAGGGGGGGTTTTGTGGGACAGGGTGCAGAAATACCCGCTTGAGTTGGTGCTTGATGTGTCTGCCCCTGTGACTCATAGACCTAGTAGTGTCTCCAATTTTAGGGCTCTTTTTTCAAGAGTGTTGTTATAGTTGGTATATTTCTTAAAGACACAGCTCTTGGTGACATGCTATTACATGAAAATCCAACCTACTGTTATTTTCTTTTCAAAGGAAGTTTCTAGTCCTTCTGGGTGAAAAGGTGGACAAAAGAGATTTATATGAAAAGGAGGGGAGAGAGAGGAAAAGAGAAGTTACAATGTGTTTTTTCTTAAGCCATATTTTTTTAGGCAAGCATCCTGCATTTGGAGGAACATGATAGATTTTTTTTAGTATTTAAGGCCACCTTTTTCAAGGGAGATTTGCCACTTCCATACAACCCCACACAGTAATTTCTTTTGTGCTGCCTGTATCCTGCAGCAAGCATCACCAAAAATGTGGACGTTGTTTTTAGTCCTTTCTGAGACTAGATGACTCTAGTTCAGGGGTTTGACTGGCCTGACTTAGTTTTCAAACCCATACTCTGTGCAGGAGGCAATTCTCAAATCACACCTGAGTCTTGACTCTCTGCTAATGGGACACAGTTACAGAATTCACCAAGAGGTCTTTAGTCAGCAGACTGGGCAAATATAGTTGCTCTACTCCTTCTCTCTTACATTTGCCTTTTAATTTTTGCATCTACATTATGAAATGCCTCCTCCACTAGCCACTGCCAGGACCAAGGAACATTAATAATTGATGCTGGAAGGCCTGGCTGCACAGCAGCAGCGTGATTTAAGGGTGAGAATGATCAGGGATAGTATCGGAATAAATAAATTCAAGGTCCAATTCACTTTTTTCTTTCATCTAGCTCCTTTTATTTTTTTTTTTTGTCAAGGCAGAATTAATTAAATAAAATAATTTAAAAGAGAAAAATAAAGTGGATCGACAGATTCTCTAAGCTGCTGACTCAATTAGTTTGTAGCATTTCCTGCTTTGCCGGGTTCTTTCTATCCTTCCTGCCACCTGTCAGGATGAAGGCAATGCAACAAAGCCTGGTGTGAGCAGAGCTGTGCCATCCGGATGGCAGCAAGTCTCTGTGTGGAAAGGAAAAGAGACTGGATGGCCAAGAGGTTTGGGAGAGGGACTCACAAGCCTGTGGTGGAGATGAGAAAAAATGTCAAAGCCTATCTACTGTGTTTCTTTCTCAGAAAATTGAATGCACAGGGCTGATTCTGGACTTCATTCTTGTGGTGGAAGCTTTTATGACTACCTTTATTACCTCTTTCTGTAAATAAGTCAGAGCTAGTCTTTTAAGTTTCCAGCTGTGATTGAGGAGACAGCGACACTGCCCTCATGCTTTGCCTGTGATGCTGAGCAAGAACATTGTGGCTTATTCTCCTGCCTACACAGTCACAGTGATCTGCCCCCAAATGTGCTCTGGGGATGGGCTCAAAGCTCGGGTGTGCCAGCCATGGCAAGGGCTGGGAGAGAGAATTTATGAGCAGCTGCTAAACTGGCGCTGTCTTTTTGAGGATGCATTGTAAAGCCTCAGAGAGTGTGGAGAGTAAGAAAGGATTCCTTTCCAAGGTATGTACTTTCCTCCAAGATGGTGGAGCTAGACGCAGCAGCACAGTCTGTGAGTGGAGGGGCTGGCGAAAGAGGCTCCTTGCACCACTGCTGTCCAGGTCCCCAGGCAGGGAGAGCTGTCAGGCAAGCAGCTGTGCTCACACAGGTCACCTCACCAGGCACCTCAGCTTAGTCATCCCCTCTTCATGGCAAGCTGAAGAGTGAAATGATGGCAGGACCTTGTGGTGCCTGCTTTTTGCTGTTAAGTGTGCAGACAGGGCAGCATAATGAGACGTTTTTGTAGAGTTAGCAGCTTGTTTTGTTGCTAGTGACCAATGCCAGCACTAGAATGCCTTGTTTCCTTACAGAGAAGTTCCAGAGTAGTCGGGGATCGGCACCATTACCATGCAGACCGATGTCATACTTGTGAAATAAACGTGGCACAGGTAGAAAAGACTGGTCTTTTCTACACTGAATGCCAGCAGTGCTGTTGCCATTTGGATTTTCTTCCCTTAGAAACCAGACTGTGCAAATGTGGTCTTTTAAGACCCTCCCTGTTTTCCACAGGCCATCAAACAGCAATGATTTGACCAGGCCACGTGGCAGCAATGACTGCAAATGGTTTGGAAATGGTGATTCGTGGAGGATGCAAATATGTAAACTCTTTTCCACAGGACTGTCCAGCTTGGCATCAAGGCTGTTGCAGCTTTTTTTTTTT
>VZZY01002455.1:0-15867 GCA_013400335.1 Eurystomus gularis
TTCCAACCTGAATGATTCCATGACTCTATAATTCTAATTGAAGGAAACGGCAACCCAATTGTACATACAGTGCTCGTATACAAAGAGGCAAGGTCCTCTGAAACGCTGAAGCAAGCTAGCCAGTCCATCTGTTTCACTGATCCTCTTTTTTTGCTACATACTGAGTAAGGAAGGTGAATGTCTCGGAGGAAACACAGGACCTCCCTGCTCCACAAAAAGTACAAGTCAACACAGCACATATTAGGCATCTTCATTTTTTTGTTGTTGTTTGCTTAGCATCTTAGTGGCACATCTGGGATCTATTAAAATCTCACCAAATGTGTCCTTGTCACCTAGCCAGTCAATCGTTTGACAGTACTTTTCCCCAAAAGACACCATGAGACCAGGGTGGACTTCTCTCAATGGCAGTGAGGTTTCCAGGTGAGGGGAGATGAGATATTTCTTTGTTGAATAACTGGTTTTATACTACAATCAAAGTATAAAACGCGCACATGCAAGGAAAATAGGACTTGACAACAGAACAGGTAATACTGTATTCTCAGTGCTCCAGTAATCAAACCATTATTGAGCTTTGGGTGCATCATGGTATTGAAGAGGTTTTAAGAGAACAGTGGAGTGAGCTTGAAGATATCTATGAAGCACTTCTCACAAGTGTGACAGAACACACAAAAGTGCCTATTTAAAAATGTAACAAGCAGGTGAAGAAGGCTGACATCACAGCCTAATCAGAAGTGAAACTGATGTTTCAGGCTGCACTGATAAATGATAGAGTAAGTGAGCAGAAGCTGCTAACGGCCTTGGAAAGGAAAACAACTGGAAGTGAAAATAAGCATTTTGGCAGGAAGCCAGTGGAAATACACCTTAAATACAACTTTAACTGTAAAAAAAAAAAACAAAAACAACTGACTTTTACTGGATTACCTTAATTAAGCATATCTGTAAGTACTTGGTTAATTGGAGCTATGAGGAGTAGGTACTTTGAATACCCAGGGTTGCTGGGAGGATGGGAAAAAAAAAAGAACATGATGATTTCTCTTTAATCTCTTATAATTACTATACTGAATATCTACTAGTGTTTGGAACATGTATTTCTAAATTCTGTTGCAGAATATATTATTTTGTACTTCTAAAAGGCCAGCTGTCCTTCCAAAATCTTTCTGCATGTGATAAGCAGGAAAGGACCCTTACTGGAAAATGTCAGCCTTTTAAAATCTCCGTGACGCCAGAGAGGAAGAGATACATTTAGCTATGATAGATAGATGTCTGAATTAATAAACAGCATCTCTGTTGAGGAGAGGCCCTTGAGGATGCTATGTCCACATCAATGAAATGCCCTCAGACTAAGATGTATTATCTTGGCAGCTGTTCTGAAGTGAAACTCACAAAACCTGAGATGGTGATGCCTGCCAATACATACTAACAAATACCAGAATAAAGGGATATGCAACCACAAAAGCTGTGCTCAAATAATTCAAAGATTTGACAGACCCAGTAATGCGAGACAGCTCATTCAGTATGAAGGCTGAAGGTCTGTCCTGAATTTACTTTGTGGTCTATTATTCTAGAGCTTTTGCTGCAAAGGAGGTCAGCAAATAGCAAGGTATAAAGGGACTGAGTAATCTAGACTTTTATATTCTAACATTAATTGTCTCTTTCATTAAACAGTTTTATGAGACCTCAAACAATTTTACTTTTCTGAGTTTCTATAGGACACGTGAAAAAAAATTTAAACCTTATCTACTTCAGAGGGTTTAAAAGGCATAGTGTATAGTTAAAATGCTTTCATAGCTTTACATACAAGCATCATGTCTGTTCTTACAGATATATACAAACATGTTGTCTGGAAATAGTTATCCATTTTTAAGCTGAATTCACCTGTGGTTATAATTGATGAAAAACACATTTTGTGTTAAGCAATGGAGATCAACATGAGGTTGTCACAGCCTTGGGAAAGGGAAGAGGCAGGACATGTTCTGCCTGTCTCATGGTACAGAATAAGCCTCAGAGAATAATCAGTGGGTCAGTCAATATTAATGTACAGTAATAGAAATTCCCAGTAGTGCCCATACAATAGTGTAGCAAACTCTTGTTTTAACAGGTTTCCAGTGTGAAATTAATGCAGAGAGCATGATAAATTCATGTGTATAATGAAGTTATCTAGTCTTCTATACATACTCATGTGTGTACTTACGCATTTGTAATTCTAGAAGACTCTTTACTCAAAGCAGTGTTCAGACTGCCTAACTGAACTTTTGCCTTGTATTTTCATATCAAACCCAAAGATGGTGCTTGATGTGAAACTTCATTTTACCTGAGTTTGTTAAACACAAAATCTGGACTGTTTCTTGCTCTGCCCAGAAACATGGTACAACTTGTGTCACATCATGCAAGACATAAAGCTTAAAAATAAAACCCAAAGAGAATCTGGGGGAATGGCCTCACATGTCAAGAGTTTAGTCTGAAATATCTAATGGTGGATTTCTGCAAGATGATGAAATCTTTCTGAGAGTCCAAAAACCCTCTGTAGCACCTGAAACAGTAATTTTTGGCACAAAAGAGTTTGTACAAAAGGTTTTCTGCCTCAGTTTACCTGTCAAAAAACAGGAAAATATTCCATAATCATGTTTATTTCATTTATAGCTATTAGTTACCTCTGGTACTTGTGTTTTTATCAATTTAGAGTGCTCTGATATATTCAGATTAAACCATGGGATTATATTAAAAGTATAATAAACTTAGATTTTACAAAGTATAGTGGCATACTGGAAGATGTCAATGATTTTTTAAACTGGTTTGTGTACTAGGTAAGTAGTTCAGACTGGATATATAAAATCTTCCCTGAAACTAGGGGTTTAGAAAATCTCAATAGCAAAAATAGTCAGACATTTTGAGACATTTGATGTATTAGTAGAGTCTATTTATGACTTTTGACAGCTTCTCAGATTGCTTTCTGTCACATACAACAATTTCTTACGTTGTGTCCAGTAGTTTCTCACAGTCTATTCAGTTAGGTAAACCTCAGGCTAGTCATCAGTCTGCACACCATAAAAGAGCAAAAATGTAGAATTTGAAAGAATGCAAATATTCTAGTTTAATATGTACTGAAATTCTAGTAAATTATGTGAAGAACAGAGAACTGAAGATAATGTATAAGGAAAAAGATTTAGCTAAATCTTTAAGGCAATGATCATTTGTATTACTACAAATGTGTGAGTTGCAGCTATGTTATGAAACGTTAGATTGTCATCCAAGTGGTATATTAACTGCTCATAACTGACAATTTCTCAACATAATTCATGATTTTGCAATGGAATAAGTAAATAAATCAGGGCATTAAACAATACAAAATAGTGTTTGTATTTCTTTTTAAGTTTGAGTTGTTCCCTTTCATTTAGTGATCTAGGGGCTAATTAATTAAATTGACAGAGTTATATAAAGGTTTGAATATGAAGAGACCTTCAAAGACCATCTAGTCCAAACCTTCTGCCATGGACGGGACATCCTCCACTACATTGGGTTGCATGAAGTCCCATCCAACTTTACTTTAAATACTTCCTGTGATGGGGCAACCATAACTTCTCTGGCAAACCTGTTCCAGTGTCTCACTCTCCTCATCATAAAGAATTTGGTTATATCCAAACTAAATCTTCTCTCTTTCAGTTTAAAATCATTGCCTTTTGTCCTGTAACTATAGACACTGACAAAAAGTTTATCTCTGTCTTTTTTATGAGCTCCCTTTATATATTGAAAGGTTACAACAAGGTCCCCCAGAGACTTTCCTTCTCTTGTCTGAACAATCCCACTTCTCTCAGTCTTTCTATGGTTATCACCAAATACTATGAAATGTTTATTAGCCTGTTAAGAAAAGCTTTCCTATTTTCATCAAATTAACTGTGTTTCAACATATGTTATTTTGTGCGTAAAGGTAGGAATTGCTCCAAAGGGATATTATTAAAGAGGTTAGGGATAAATGCCCTGTTTTCTTCTCACATCTATGACTCAGTCTCCCAAAAACTGCAAGCAAGAGTTTTACTATTAACATGACACAACAGAGTCTCAACTGTTCCAAAACCACTTTTTTCTTTCATTGATAATTAAGGAAGGAAGGTAGGTATTTCAATAAGATTAGGGTTTTTTTGTGTAAGGCCAAATCTCAGGACAAAAAACTTTATGTCAAGAGTTCTGTCTACAAGGCTACTTTAAGATAGTCTCTCAGCCTGGGCAATGGTTTTCTCCTCCTAAAGCAAGTAGGGAGTTAGACAGTACATACTGAAGTGTGTGTTTTCAGCAATTCCTGTTATGTTAGCCTCCAGGCTGTTCTTCAGGCATTTCTTTATTCCTCTGTTGTACTGAAAAACAGCTTAGTTTCATATGCATTATATGGTTGATTGATTGATTGATTGATTGACTATTTAAGGCTTATTGTAATTGATATTTTGGAATGGCCTTTGAGGGCCAACTGTATCTCACCTGAATAATGAGTAGAAATTAAACAGTGATTTTCTTCAGTTTTCTGACACCTTAATGCTGCTCTTTTCTTTTCATTGTCCTGTGTAGTTAAAATAACCACATGCCCATCCATTTTTGCCTAACTTCAAGTCCTCAAATGCGTATTAATGAATAGATCTTTACTTCATACAAAGCCATAGGGCACCAGAGTTAGAGTTGAAAGGGTTTCCTGCTTAACCAGGTCTTCACACAGCACTTCATGCCTGCTAAAAACAAAAAATACTGTGCTGCATTGGCCTTGATGCTACATTTATGTAGCTTGTGTGCATGATCATTTTCCAATATTTCTCTTGGTTTCAGTAAAGCCATGACAGACAACAGACCAGAGCGAAGATGTGGGAAGCAACGGGCTGTCACAGTTCCTGTACTGAGTCAATAGCTTGGAGAAAGAGTTTGCAGCATTTATTTAAACATATTGTGTTTCAGGTTCCAAAGCTGTGAGCATGAGGAAAAATTAACATTCAATTTTAACTAGCACTTAGAGATCCTTGGGTGACTCATTGAGCATAAGTGAAAGTTATTGCTACTAATTATTATCAATTTGGGGAAATAGATTTAGTATTGTTTTCTTCATAGTTTAATTAGTTCAGTTCCCCTGGTTTTGGGTGTTAACTTTTGCCTCTACCAGTTTGAGTTATTCTTGTTTCATTTCAAGAATATTTAATTTTATTCTCATAATTTTACTCAGCTTTATTGAGTTTCCTTTTAGAGTTCTGTTGATGCTCATAACAGCATCAGTAAGGACCAAGGGTTCTTGAGGAACATTAAATAAATGGAGTTGGACCACAGCCTCATTAGCTTTTCAACCTGAATAAAGATGCAGGTCCTCATGGGATTCATTGTGTTTACATCAAAACAAAAATGAAAATGAACTTTTTTTATAGCCCACAGAAGTGATAGCGTGGAGTACCTCAACTCCATTTCTCTGCATGGACTAGATTCTGGAATCTGTGTTATTTAGCTGGAGAATTGTTAACCAGTCCTAAGGTTAAGTAATAAAAATGTGAACCGCAAAACTTGGACTTCAAATAGAGAACAGATGGAGAGACAGAGTGAGCAAAACACTGTGTGATGCCTTCAGAGGTGGCATTCATCTCACTGAATGTCTACAATACGTGTCTAAAGTTGTAAGAGATTAATCCTAGCTCAGCAGGTTACAATGGTATCATTATTTCTGGTACTGCAGGAAGCTGGTGAGCCAGGGTGTCTGAAGGCAGTTCCTTCCGCCCCAGGCACTAAATGAAGTGTGCCTTTTGCCTTAGGACAAATATTTTGGATGTGTGCTGTTCCTTACCTCCCAGCACCATAGGCAGCAAGTAAAAGTTCCAGTAACTGTGGCCAAGTTCTTCAACTTTTACATTACCTGGCTTCCCTGTATTTAAACTCTTGACAGGCAATGTTCGTATAGAATACAGAAAGTTCCGTGATTTCCCTGATTTTTTCAAGGTGTCCACAGCAGTACTGGGAGCAAAGCAAAAGTCAGGCACAGTCCATAATCACAATAAAGTCACTTTCCCACCAGACTTCATAAAAGACATGGTCAGAGGTACAGATTTTGTATGTGAGTAGCAGAAGGGCCATTGGGAGAGAGGAGGTTTTTTTAAGTTTAAGAAGTTTCAGAGATAAGTAGGGACAGCTGAGGAATGAAAACTTGTGGAAGGCAGGTTCCTGAAGACAGGATTGGGTGAAGAATCAGACGAAGATAGAAGAACCCTCACCTTTGCTAGTAATGCCACTGGATATTCTTCATGACTATACCTTCTATCTGGCTATAAGAAATACATTTCAAACTGAGCAGTGAAAGTAAACAGAACAGTTATTAAGTCATAGTACAACACACTGCAGACTGACAGCACATCTTCGAGGCAGTAAGTGCATTTTATTTTGCTTTTCAGTCCACCTAATGCCGCTCTGTGGCCTTATTCTTTTCTATTTTCAGGGGGGAATTCTATTGTAGAAATTCTGACTTCTATGCAAAACTTTCATTTTGTGCTTTTATTATCTTGCTTTTCTCATCTCCCACTGTTTTTCATTTTAACCAACTATTGCATCTTCCTGTTCTATCATATTTTCAACACTTGCAGACTGAAAATGTCTTTCATTTGTATTCACAGTGATTAGTACAATGGATCATGATCCTTTGATTCTGTGTTCTGTGCACTACAGTGAAGCAGTTAATAGCAAAGCAGGTGTGAATGACAACAAAGAGTAACTAGTGTCACCCTGGATTTTCTGAACACTAATCAAGTGCAACAGGTAATGCTGACCACACTTTCCACAGACACAAAGAAAAAATCTTCCTCAAGGCACTGAAATCCTAGTTTGTCCCCTTATAATTCCCCCACTGCTTAGTTGCTCTGGATTACATGGTTATTTTCTGCAGAGGCTCAGAATGCTGGAGGCACTTTGCTGTGTCCCCACTGTCATTTGTCCAGGTTCTGTGCCTTACAGAAAGGTGAGAACTCATCATGCCATGTTCATGTGACAGTGTATTATGCAGCTTTACAGGGACATCGCCAGCAAGATATTGTAGCAGACGCCCTCCTGATTATTACCTGAACATTGCCATGTTCATGTGACAGTGTATTATGCAGCTTTACAGGGACATCGCCAGCAAGATATTGTAGCAGACGCCCTCCTGATTATTACCTGAACATCACATTAGAGGCATGATTTTAAACTGTGGACCTTGCTAGTAAATTAATTTTAATAAACCTCAGAGAAAACAATAACTCCCTGTATTTTGGCTGTTCTCAAAGAGAATTCTGAAAAGTTTGCTTGCAAAAGCAAGTAACTAATTTTGTGGAAACAGAAAAAATGTGTTGCTTTTGCTATGAAAGATGACAACAACAAGCTGGTAACAGCAGATCCTTTTCTCTTTGAAACCTTCAGATGCTGGAAATTAGCTTGGAAATTTTGTGGGAAAGTTTAAATATATAATACTTCCAACAGGTGAGAGGAGGTTGACAGAAATCAGACTTTGGTTTCAGAAGATGGTAGTGTCACATAATAATGTATTTATGTAAAATGGAGATAGCAAAAATATTAGTGGATACCCTAATAAACCCTATAAAGTATGTAATGCACTGGGGAAAAAAAAACAAAACAATGTAGAATTTGTTTTTTTGTTTCATATCCCACAAACAAAACCAGTAAAAACAGACCTGTTTTGTTTGCAGAATTTCAGTCAGGATTTACTCCCTTAAACAGCTTATACCGAGAGGAAATCAACATAACAGCATTAAGCTTTATGCAGGAACCATATCCAAAAGCAAAAAAAAAGTGTCATTAATACTGCAGTATATAGCAATGATAAACTGACAAAAAACATTAGTTCACTCACACATGACCACACAAAGGGACACACCCAATCATTTGAAGGCCAGGAGGCATCATTGTTGAAGTTTTTCACCTGCCAGGCTTGTTAAGGTTATTTTTACTTATGAACCTAATTTATACAGCTTAATAGAGCCTTTGGTTAAAATTGCCCACATTATTAATGTACTTTTCAGAATTACAAATCATTTCACATGCTATCGGGACAGGGAGCTATGCAAAGAAGCTCTTCCTATACGTACCAACAAAGCCCACTGCAAATCTTCTCAAACATATTTATTGGAGAATTAAAGCTGTTTGCTTATAACAAATTGGAAATCTGTGGTGCAGAAATATTATGCAGAACCTTGTAAATCAGATTAACTGGTGTTCCTTCTTTCATACAATAAATTCCATAGGGAGCATCTGTTCAAGGCAGTGCCTGATGACCTGGCACCAGATCAGAAAGCTTTCTGCTTTCTGCACTAATTTTGGAATCTGGTCCAAGTGGGAGCATCATTACTTAAACTCAAATTTATTTTACACTGAGATTAACATGCTGTGATACCTGCTTATTGTAGTCCATTAGTCCTTGTACCGTTTGAGCAGTCAGCTGTGGTGCATTTAGCGGCTTGGTCTGCTCAGTTTGAAATGCTAGCACACTTCATAACATCAACATTCAACACTGTTGTGGCAAACATACTGTTACAGTAGATGAGATAATTAGAAATGCGAAAAGGTCTGAAAAATCAGAAAAGTTTGTCACAGGAACTGACCTGTTTTTTAACTAGCATTTATTTGAATTTGAAAAGAGAAATACTCATTTATTATGGACACAATGTAGAAGCTACTGGAGAAATATCTGTTTAAGACTGAGGGTGAATAACTGGGGGCAAATTGCAAAAGAAGGGAATGTGGTGTTCATATCCTCAAATAAGAAAGGAAAATGGGCTTTAGATGTAATTTACTCAAGGGAAGGTTAGAGGGTTAAATTCTGTTATGCACCTCAAATATGGAGATGCTGTCTGTCTTTATGCTGAAGGTTTGTTTAAACTGCATGACATAACCTAGAATTGGTTTTGTAATCATGGACTCAATGGAAGATAGACTGGGAGCCGATCTGCTAGAGAGCAGCTCTGTGGAGAAGGACCTTGGAGTCCTGGTGGACAGCAAGTTATCCATGGGACAGCAATGTGTCCTTGTGGCCAAGAAAGCCAGTGGTATCCTGGGGTGCATTAAGAAGAGTGTGTCCAGCAGATCGAGGGAGATCCTCCTCCCCCTCTACTCTGCCCTAGTGACACCTCACCCGGAGTACTGCATTCAGTTCTGGGCTCCCCAGTTCAAGAGGGACAGAGGTCTACTTGAGAGAGTCCAGTGGAGGGCTATGAGGATGATTAAGGGACTGGAACACCTGCCTTATGAGGAAAGGTAGAGAGCCCTGGGGCTTTTTAGTCTGGAGAAGAGAAGATTGAGAGGGTATCTAATTAATGTGTATAAATATATGAGGGCTGGGTGTCATGAAGAAAGGGGCAACCTCTTTTCACTTGTGCCCTGTGGCAGGACAAGGGGCAATGGATGCAAGCTAGAGCACAGGAAGTTCCATCTCAACATGAGGAAGAACTTCTTTACTGTGAGGGTGACGGAGCACTTGAATGGGCTCTCCAGGGAGGTTGTAGAGTCTCCTTCTCTGGCGACTTTCAAGACCCGTTTGGATGTGTTCCTGTGTAAACTCCCTTAGATTCTACGGTCCTGCCCTAGCAGGTGGCTTGGACTTGATGATTTCCAGAGGTCCCTTCCAACCCCAACATTATTGATTCTATGATTCTATGACTCCAAGTTACTTAAAATTATTCAGACAAAGTCTACTTGCCACGGATAACTCTTAAATGACTTCTAGTTTGAAGATTTCTTTTTTCTTTGGCTTAAATAAGTGATGAAAATTTGATTAATAAGAATTTTGGCTGTAGCTTCAGTAGTGAAAGAAACACCAAATTCTCCATAGTAAACCCATTAAATCTTCAGAGTTGGTACTGGGCCATCTAAAAGAAGATAAAGGTAGTATCACATCACCTATTGTTACAAAATACCCTTAGGAAGATTTTTCTTTTTCCCTCTAACTCACAATCAGCTGGTGGAACTAAGCAAACTCAGAGAAACAGGGGAGGAGAGGTTCATCAAAATAAGCAAAGATTTTCTAAATGACACAGTTCTTTCACTGGAACTTAATTGTCTAACATTTCATAAACCTAGTACTGGATTTATTCTCTGGCTCAGTTTCCTATCCTTAATTAGGAGACTAAATAATTTCCTTGATGAAGGTCTCACTAGAGCTAGAAATTTATTTTTAAGGGTGAGAAATAATCTTCTTCTGGTCCAAAAATACACTGCATATTTGGCACAAAAATACACTGCAAATCAAGAAGTTTTCCCCTGTGAGGAGAAGGAGGAAGAATTTTCTTGGAATCAGATTAACAAATGAGAAAGGCAGGGGTATTCACATTTTAGTCAGTGGTCAAGGTACTCAACTGGCAAGCAGCATATTTGAGCTTCAGTTCCCTCTTCTCTTCCCAAGGAGATGTAAACCCCAAATCACTTATCATTTAGGAGAACCCCCTAATTGTGGGGTGAGAAGCTCTGGATTGTGTTGTACTTAAATTCATCTCCTGATGGTGTTTCATTTTGTTAGGAATACGATCCTGTCTGATTCTGGAGGAATAGCCACAAGAGAAACACTTATTCCTCTCGTGTACTGAAAAATAGTTTTACAGAAGAACTTGGGGATACTGGTGGATGAAAAGCTGTATATGAGCCAACAATGTGTGCTTGCAGCCCAGAAAGCCAATTGTGTCCTGGGTTGCATCAAAAGAAGTGTGGCCAGCAAGTTGAGGGAAGTGATTCTGCCATTCTACTCTGCTGTCATGAGACCCCTCCTGAAGTAATGTGTCCAGCTCTGGAATCCTCAGCAAAGAAGAGACATGAACCTGTTGGACTAGGTCCGGAGTAGGGCCATGAAAATTATCGGAGGGGTGGAGAACCTGTCCTGTGAGGACAGGCTGAGAGAGTTGGGGTTGTTCAGTCTAGAGAAGAGAAGGCTCTGGGAAGACTTTATTGTGGCCTTTCAATACTTAAAGAGGGCCTACCACAAAGATAGGGACAATCTTTTTAGTAGGGCCTGTTGTGATAGGACAAGAGTTTTAAACTAAAGGAGGGTAGATTTAGACTAGATATAAGGAAGAAATTTGTTACAATGAGGGTGGTGAGACTTTGGAACAGGTTACCCAGGGAGGTTGTGGATGCCCTATGCCTGGAAGTGTTCAAGGACAGGTTGGATGGGGCTTTGAGCAATCTAATCTAGTGCAAGATGTCCCTCTAATGGCAGGGATGTTGAACTAAATAACCTTTGAAAGTACCTTCCAACTCAAACCATTCCATGATTTTATGTTTCTATGATTTATCATGTTTTGGGTGAGTTTCTTTGGATATCTGAAAATAAGACAACTAACCAAACAGAATTATGCACTCTACAGCTGTAGTCATCTCATCTAGAAAAAAAGGATGCGTAACATAAGTAGATGTATCATCTCTTGCAGCTGCTCGTTCCACTTCATTTGCTATTCAAGGAACAAAAACAGGGCCTAGGAGGATGATTGTTAAGATCCCAACTAACAGGGTTATGATTCCAACTAGCAAGTGTTATAGGGGGCAATCCATCTATCCTTCCTTTATAAACAATCACATGACTGACATTTTGCAAGTCCTTTTATTTCATGGCATTTATTTCCATTTTCATTCTTTGTTTTTCTTCTCTCATTAGACTTACCTTTTTTAGAAAAGTCACCCTGACTTTGTGTCATGCTTAACATGGTGAGGGCAATATCTTAGCAATATTTAGTACTAGTTGTATTCATAATAACAGTAATTAAAGACATATAGTTGAAGGATATAAATACATAACACAACATTACAACATCTACATCGGCAAAGTAATTAGTAAAAAGACTTTGCTTCCCCCCAACTCCTTTCTGTCTCCCTCTTTCTTCTCTTTTCTTTGTTTCATATCTGTGCAAACTTTGTACTTTTGAGAAGTTTTCTTTTGGTTACTACCTCTTATGAACATACCTGATAAGGTGCTTGACAGTCAGGCTATTCTAACAATCAGTTTCTGTTGTGGTGTGGTTCGATTTTTATGTTCTTCATCAATATCTGAAATCAATGCAATGTGCCGAGTGTATACATGAGGAACAGGACTTTGGCTTTCCCAGTCAGCCCTGAGCCTTGCATCTGATAGGGAGCGCAGATGAAATCTAACCTGGGGCTGAAATCTTGGAGAACACTGTCACTCCTTTGTATGTAGTACTTAAAAAAAACAACCCAGTGACTAAGGCTAGCTTGGTTTTGTTCTTTTATTATTTTTTTTTTCTCTTCCTTCTTCTGGGATTTACCCTGGGAATTTTTATATATGTCATTTTCTAATGAAGCGCTTCATTGTTGATAAACATTGTCACCAAATTTGGTATCAGATGCTTAAACAGATTTATGAAGTTTGCAAGAGCCTTGCAAGTCGGTGGTTTTGAAAAGGTGAAAATGAAAGTGAAGTTCTGAGGAAGCTTTAAATATGGACAGAGTAAAACCACCATTTGGTATCTCTGTCTATTCCCTGCCCCTTCTTTCTCTGTGCACCTTAGTTATAATTTAAATTAAGTCCAGGCAGATTTTGATTTCAGATTAATTTGTAAAAACACACAGGGAAAGACTCTCATCACATTCTTCTGGACCTAATAGTGTCTTTTGGGTATACCTCTAAAAGGGAGGTAATGTTAAGTATCTGTCTATCCTTTTTAAAAATAAATGTATATTCTGGATTAAGATAAAAATCAGAATCAGAGATTGGGAATCCTATTTTTAATATTTTTATTTTTAAAAATTCTAGCTTTGGAGGAAAAGTACTTTTTTCAATTCCTTAAGAAATCATAGAATCATTAAGGTTGGAAAAGACTTCTAGGATCATCAAGTCCAACCTTCATCCCAACACCTTCCTGACCACTAGACCATGTCCTGAAGTGCTACATCTACTCATTTTTTTAACACCTCCAGTTTTGAACTCCACCACTTCCCTGGGCAGGCTGTTCCAATGGCTAACCACTCTTTCAGCGAAGAACTTCTTCCTTATATCCAGTCTAACCCTCCCCTGGTGCAACTTCAGGCTATTACCTCTTGTTCTTAAAAGAAAAAGTCTATAAACCTTTAAAATATTTTACTTCATTATTACAGAAATGCTTTGTTTTATGGGATCATTTTGCATGTTTTGGTTAACTTGGTAATTTGTACTTTATTATAACATACCTGATTTCAGCTCTATGGAAACAGAACATGTACTTTACAACACAAAAGAAATTCACCTGCAATATGCATCATATATTAATTATAGTGCACAATATAGTCCATATTCTATTATTTTAATCTAAAGGAAATAAATTAAAATAAGACAGGCTGACATTTCTGAGGCAATAAGATAAAGTTTTCACTTTGAAAATTATGTCAAGGTTAATGTACAGTAAAAAAGTATAGCCATTGTTTCTTTAAAAAACTACTTAATTTAGGCATTTTAGAGGCAGTTTACAAACTATTTAAGTAGTATTCTTTACTTATCCCATTTTCTTGCTTCAAGTCCTATTACCTGTGATGGCAGTGTTATTATTATTATTGCAGATCTAGGAGTACTTATGACTACTCCTGCAGTGTTCTTATCAAGCTAGACACCACACAAATATTGCGCAAAACCCTAGACCTTAATTGACACCTTTTAAGACCCTTAACATGTATTTATGACATTTCATGTAGGGGATATTACTTTTAAGCTTGAAAATTATCTATTTCTTTTTCCTGTTAGTAGTTACCACAATTGTTTTCTAAATAATTTGTATATTTAAAATATTTGCATTTTAACCTTATTGTTCTAGGAAATGGATGGCATTTCATGCTCTGAATTTTCATTCCTATACTTAACATAACTTCCATGACAACTTCTGGTATGCTACAAGTGAACATCATGCTATCTCATATCTCATAATTTACAAGAGACTATATGCTTAAAGTTGAAATTTTTTTTGATACAACCAGTCTAGAAAATGTTCTGGGAAGATTTCTGGATCACAAAATTCAACATTGATAATCAGCTATAGGAAGAAGCAAAGAAAAACTATAATTTAAACAAAAAATGGGCAAGTACCACCAGGAAAGATTAAGAGAACCCTTCCAAGATTACATTTTGATGTGGTCTGTAGGCTACCCACAGTGGAAGATACAAACAGGAAACTTCTTAGTCAGAGGGGAACTGAGATTACATTTCCAGCATCCTTTCTAAAGGTTCTAATGAGACAACATTACTGGCAGCTTGGGGAGTAAAGGTCAAATAATTAGCTTTTTTTTTTTTTCCCAGAGGAAAAACATTCATAAAAATGAACTTATTGCAAAAAAACTGGAGCAACAGGAATAATATTTTTTTCCTGAAGTCTAAGCTAGCAATTAAAATTCAATAAAAAAAATAAACAGAGACATGTCACTTGCATGTTTACTTAATTACATCTCACTGCAAAATTATGCCTGATTTTGTTTCTGCTTTCTCTATTGCCTTTGTCATTATCCTCCCACCCAGTTCAGAATTTTTAGTTTAAGTATGACAAGATGAGGCTGTTTCTTTTCCCATATTTTTAGCCAAGTCAACAATACCTTCAGAAAGCTTGAAAATGTTTCTGTATCATCAGCATTGTCCAGTTCAAAGTAATTTGCAAGTTTCATTAATGCGGTTTACTCCCTCATTAGATCATTAAGGAAGAAGCTAAATATAATAAATGACAGTGTTTAGCACATCACATGAGGCCATCATCTTTGCATTTGAGGACCTCACAGTCAAAAAGAGTTTCAGGTCCTCTGATCATTTTTGCTATCTACTCTTCGGCCAAAAGGCTTTTATTCCATGTCCTTCCAGGAGAGCCCAACCCTCTAGAATAACTGCATATCTTTTTTAACATCACCCTGGGCAAAATCGATCTGCAGTGTTGCTGTCTGTAATCATTTTGATGATGGTTTTCCTTCCAGCACCTAAGCACACAATAGCAGTACATAAAGGAACAGCAGTGCCCAAAACACATTTCCTTTATTGTCAGTGGCATCCTTGAAATAATGACAATTAAAGGGCACTTGACAACGAGATCCAGCTAAATGAGCACAAACTGATCTTTCTGGATGCTCTAAACATTCATTAATCTGCCATGCCATGTGCCAATGGGAATCCTGCAAATGGTGAAACTTGCAACGTAGTGCCAATTATGTTGTATAGGACCACTTCTCCTTTCTTCCATCCCTGTCCCAGCATTGGCATTCAGGTTATGGAGAACCTTCTTAAAGAAAATACAGTTGTGCTTGAAAAATACAGGATGGTTCCTGAACACGTGGAAAGAAAATATTTTTGTAAAAGGGAATTAAGAGTCTTCAAGTCTAACATTCCTGCTCCTTACTAATGAAATGGTGTAATATGTAGTAATGGGATAGAGGAGGAATGTCTTAACAGTCATTTGATGGTCCATGTGAAACAGCCTGGCCCTTTCAGTTCATACTCAGATAGATTAATTTGTCCACAGTTTCATTGCCTGAAGGCAATTTGGTTTTTTTTCCAGTACTGTTTGCTTTTCAGTAGACAAGTGTGCTGTAGAAGTCTTTTGCTGCTCTGATATTTGATCTGTCAACTAGATACAATAGAGGGAAGTATTTAAGAAAACAATAAATAAGATGTCAGGATTCTGAGTTCAAAATTTCCCCCAACTGAGTATTTATTCTACAATTTCTATAATTTTTCTAGTTTATTTTCCAGTTATTATGTCATGGATTACATAAAAATCCCTCCCCACCCTCTCACCCCAGAAGGGGAAAAAAAAAAAAAACGAAAAAGAAAAATGGAGGCTAGCACCTGGTATTATAGAATCATAGAATCATTTAGTTTGGAAACAACCTCTAGGATCCAACCTTCATCCAATATCTCCCTAA